>SJYT01003184.1:144148-293832 GCA_006410635.1 Cephalophus harveyi
TGAGTCAACTCTTCGCATGAGGTGGCCAAAGTACTGGAGTTTCAGCTTTAGCATCATTCTCTCCAAAGAAATCCCAGGGTTGATCTCCTTCAGAATGGACTGGTTGGATCTCCTTGCAGTCCAAGGGACTCTCAAGAGTCTTCTCCAACACCACACTTCAAAAGCATCAATTCTTCGGCGATCAGCCTTCTTCACAGTCCAACTCTCACATTCATACATGACCACAGGAAAAACCATAGCCTTGACTAGACGGACCTTAGTCGGCAAAGTAATGTCTCTGCTTTTGAATATGCTATCTAGGTAGGCTGCGATGGCACAGGAACGGCCGAGAGGAGCTAAGAGTAGTAGTAATAGTAATAATGATGAGAATACTTAGCTATATAATTATAATCTTTGTGGTTTATATGCTCATATTCATAACAATAAACAAAATAATTTTTGAGAACTGTATTTAAGTTTTAAATATTTAAATATTTAATTTCATTTAGTCCATGAAGGTTTCATAGAGATGGTTTATTTGAGATTTCTTCTCATCTTGTGAGGATGGATTAAAAGCAGAATGTTAATTTCAGCACCTCAAAATTTCATAGGGATGAAAGACTCTGTAATCATGCTGAACGACATCCATGAAAACTAATCTTGATTAAGACATGCTAAAAACTAGGAAGAAAATGAGTTAGAGAAAAATGAGGTACCTAAAACACATTTTGTTTATATGACAAGTCTAGAAACACAGACTTTGTTAGAATCCTTTTAGAAGATAATTCCTTAGACTTAGGAACTTGTGAAGCCTAAGCTTTTAAATAAAAGAATTGTGAAAATGACTGTTATAGCCTGTTGAGAATTTTCCATAGTCTATTTCAATTTTCAATAGAAGGATTTTTAAGGTATGCACATGAATCTTAGATTAAAGTTCATTTTACAAAACATACTACTGAAAATCTCTTTTTCTGACTTATATCTGCTTTGAACACAAAGGCAGTAACATAGACATCCATGAAAACTAATCTTGATTAAGACATGCTAAAAACTAGGAAGAAAATGAGTTAGAGAAAAATGAGGTACCTAAAACACATTTTGTTTATATGACAAGTCTAGAAACACAGACTTTGTTAGAATCCTTTTAGAAGATAATTCCTTAGACTTAGGAACTTGTGAAGCCTAAGCTTTTAAATAAAAGAATTGTGAAAATGACTGTTATAGCCTGTTGAGAATTTTCCATAGTCTATTTCAATTTTCAATAGAAGGATTTTTAAGGTATGCACATGAATCTTAGATTAAAGTTCATTTTACAAAACATACTACTGAAAATCTCTTTTTCTGACTTATATCTGCTTTGAACACAAAGGCAGTAACATCATCATTAAGTGTACTACTTTAGTAAACCATACATCAGACATTTCGGCATGCAGAGACAGCCAGATGTCTTTTTCAAAGTTTGAGAGCCTGGTGGGTTAATGATAAATTCAACTCTGTTTCTCTTTGGTAGTTTGCTGAAAGATGTTAAGTCTCTCAACAGCCAACTACGTGGTGAGTTCCACTGAAGAAATATTTCTTGAATAGAAAATGAGAAGAGAAATTGTCATGTCACTTGACTGTGGTGCTAGAGAAGACTCTTTGAGAGTCCCTTGGACTGCAAGGAGATCAAACCAATCAATCCTAAAGGAAATTAGACCTGAATATTCATTGGAAGGATTGAAGCTGAAGCTGGAACTCCAATACTTTGGCCACCTGATGCAAAAAACTGACTCATTGGAAAAGACCCTAATGCTGGGAAAGATTGAAGGCGGGAGGAGAAGGGGACGATAGAGGATGAGATAGCTGGATGGCATCGTGGACTCAATGGACATGAGTTTGAGTAAACTCTGGGAAATAGTGATGGACAGGGAAGCCTGGTGTGCTGTAGTCCATGAGGTTGCGAAGAGTTGGATAGGACTTAGCAACTGAACAATAATGTGCTTGTCACTGACAATGAAACTGACATGGTGAAGGCTGTGTGTGATCTGAGAATCACAATCAATATTTTGAATCACACCTTTTGGTGTGTGTTCAGAAATTAATTACCACCTGGACGAATATAACAGGATTTCAAACCATCAGCAGACAGTAGGCACTGTCAAGATTTCTCTTCAGCCAAAGACAAGTTTCATGAGCTACAAGAAATTTTGAACCTCATTGTCAAGAACTTACGCAAAGTGTTCAAACAGGGTACTTAAGAGAAAGGTTTGATAATATTTGAAAGACAAAAATATCAACATGACAGGATTCACTCAGTCAAAGGGTTGCTTGAAGAGAAAGTAGTTTGTTTTTAGACCCCACTGAAGAAATGACCGATATGAAGTATATTGACCATGCAGATATTTTACACACTAGGTTGCATGATTCTTCTAGCATTTGACTACAGAGAAGGTACTAATATGGGTGCTCATGAAACATAAACTGATATAGATGGAAAGTCAGAGCTCATTTCATTGTCTCAAAGGAAGTTATATTATTCTGTTGCCATCTTTTTAGATTCAGGGTTTAAGGACAGACTTTTTAAGTGATTGTGTGAAATGGCAAATACATGCAAAAGTATTAGAAATATCAGATACCAGCAAGGGCAACAATCTTACAAAAAGCCTCTGAAGTTTGTCAGGAAGCATCTTTCTCAGGCAATGCCTAGAGTTTGTAGAATTTGTTGAGGGACAAGTGATCACTACCCTCAACCAAATCTTCAAATTCAGGAGTTAAGGAGGTAAATCTTATGTGGGCTACCGTTAGAAAAGAAGGAAAGGACTTCCTTGGTAGTGCCGTGGATAACAATATGCCTGTCAACTCAGGGGACATGGGGTTAATCTCTGGTCTGGGAAGATTCCACGTGCTCTGGAGCAGCTACGCCTGTGTGCCACAATGACTGAGCCGTGTGCTGCAAGTACTGAAGCCCAAGGGCCCTAGAGCCTGTGCTTTGCAACAAGAGAAGCCAACACAATGAGAATCCTGTGCACTGCAATGAAGAGTAGCCCCCGCCTGCTACAACTAGAGAAAACCTGTGCAAAAGCAATGAAGACCCAGCACAGACAAAAATAAATAGATAAATAAAAAGAGTTGATCTGATGCTGGGGGGAATTGGGGGCAGGAGGAGAAGGGGACGACCGAGGATGAGATGGCTGGATGGCATCACTGACTCGATGGATGTGAGTCTGAGTGAACTCCGAGAGATGGTAATGAACAGGGAGGCCTGGCGTGCTGCGATTCATGGGGTCGCAAAGAGTCGGACACGACTGAGCGACTGAACTGAACTGATAGTAATAAGAAATTATAATTCTTATACTATAATGTCAAGGTTTAAATATTTGAATACTTTTACCCTATCACCGACTCGATGGACGTGAGTTTGAGTGAACTCTGGGAGTTGGTGATGGACAGGGAGGCCATTCATGTGTGCTGCGATTCATGGGATTGCAAAGAGTCAGACACGACTGAGCAACTGAACTGAACTGAACTGAAATAACAGAAAAAATATTTTTTAGATTAAGTTTAATATTTACTTTTTAGCCCAGGAGTTCAGTTTATGTGGTTTAGCCATTACTTTTAATGGATAAAATTAGTGATTTGGATAGATATGGCAGCATTGGGCAGAGTGAGAAGTGATTGGAGTCTATTTTGAGTACAATTGACAATGTTAGTTTATAATTAGGTGTGGGATATGACAGAAAGAGGGAGTCCAGGATGACTTCAAGGTTTTTGGCTTGAGTAAATGTCTATATTGAATAGAATGTCTATACCCTGAGAAATAGAAGACTGCAAAGGGTATTTTGGATTGGGTGTGAGAAGTGATGGATGCAGGAGTAGGGTTCTCTTGAACATGTTAAGTTTGATATTTTGAGCAGCCTTCTCAGCATCTCTCCTTTCCCATCTTGACATCTCCAATCAACATGTCCTAAATGGAATGATTCATCTTCTCCTTGAACATATCTTGTGTGGTGTGTGCTCAGTCGCTCCAGTCGTGTCTGACTCTTTGTGACCCTAAGCACTGTAGCCCACCAGACTTCCCTGTCCATGGAGTTTTCCAGGCAACAATGCTGGATTGGATTGCCATTGCCTATTCCAAGTGATTTTGTCTTACCTGCTGTCTTCTCTGTATCAGTTGATGGCAACTCCATCCTTCCAGTTAGCTCTGACCACAAACTTTGAGAGTCAACCTTGAATTCTTCCCTTCCCTCTCCCGTTCTCTCCTTCTCTCTTGCGTCCCTCTCTCCCTCTTGTTTTTTCTTCTTTCTTTCCTTCTGTCCCTCTTTTTCCTTCTTTCCCTTTCTTCCTTCCTTTCTCTCACACATCCAATCTGTTAAGATATCTTGTGGCCTTTACCCCTGTTACCAAACTCAGGTCTGGCTGCTCACCGCTCGATAGCCAGTTCTCGGGAAAGAAAGGTAACTTTATTTTGAAGGTTGGCAACCAGGGGAGAAGGTGGACTTGTGTCTGCGAACCAACTCCTGATTGCTGCTGGAGCAGAAGTTTTTATAGTGGAGGTTCAAGGTTGTATGCGTGGAGGGAGGGAGCAGGATGGCACAGTCAGCCCTGACACTCATCTCAGTATCAGTGATGGGGTGGTCCGATGAGCATCGTCTTGGTTGCTCTGAGTACAGGTAATCTCTAGTGTCCGAGCTTGTTCCCACTTCTTGGGGACAGTTCTCGGAATTGTGTGAAGTGAAATAGCTCATGTCACAGCTTTTGTCTGGTCATTATGTAGTCATCCTCTCTTCACAGAGTCCTCTACTTCTGCCTGGTGAGGGGGCTTCAGTATCTGCAAAACAGCTCGCAGGATACGGCTCAGAATATTTGTCTATGACTCTTAAGGAGTAACTAAAGGTCCTTGGCTCTGCTTAATGACTAAACTGTTGTGTTTTGTCTTATGTAAAGACTTAGAGCGTGAGGCATAATTGAGTTTCAGAGTGAAGGTAGTGCTTATACCTTTAGGATTACATCCATAAGTCTATCAATTCTCACTGCCTCAATTGTCAAAACCCCGCTTGTTAGCCCAGGCTTCCCTGATAGCTCAGTTGGCAAAGAATCCACCTGCAATGTAGGAGACCCTAGTTCAATTCCTGGGTCAGGAAGATCCGCTGGAGAAGGGATAGGCTACCCACTCCAGTATTCTTGGGCTTCCCTTGCGGCTCAGTTGGTAAAGAATCCGCCTGCAATGCTGGAGACCTGGGTTGGGAAGATTCCCTGGAGAAGGGAAAGGCTACCCACTCCAGTATTCTGGCCTGGAGAATTCCATGGACAGTCCATGGGGTCACAAAGAATCAGACATGACCGAGTGATTTTCACTGCTTCCTAGCCACCAGCATCTCTCTCTGGTTGCAAAGGACTCCTAACCAGCAGTGTCCTTGCTTCTCTTCCTCTTCTATAGCTTATTTTCAACATGACTAGTAGAATTATATTTTTAAAACATGAATCAACCAGATCATATCAGTCGTGTGCTTAAAATCCTCTAAGGCCTCCCTTATTCAGAGTAAAACCGAATTCTTCTGTTAGTCTATAAGACCCTGTGTAGTCTGGCTCTTTGATCCTCGATCCCCCTGGCCCTGTGTAGTCTGGCTCCTTGATCTCCGATCCCCCTGCCCCTGCCTCTCTGACTTCATCCCCTCTTTGTTCTGCTTCCTCCTCACTGTTCCTTGAGAGTGCTGGGCACTTTCTCACCATGAGGTCCACCCCTAGCTGTTTCCTCTGCGGGAAAATCCTTCCCTTATCTTTGTCTAGGCTCACTCTTGACCTCTTGCGAGCCTTTGTTCAGTGGGCACCTTCTCAAGGAGGTTGATCCAGATTGGCCCATGGAAAGTGCCACCTTGCACACATACCAAGCCTGTTACACACCCATCCTCTCACTCTGTTCTTTCTTTTCCTGTTATTGTAGCACTTTTTTTCTTCTTAACATACTTTATAATTTATTTTAATGTATTTTAAATTTATTGGGTCTCCTTCCACCGAACTATAGTATAATTGCTGAGGGTAAGAACTTTTGCCTGTTTGCTCACTGTGTTCCCTGGATCTGGGATGCTGCTGCTGCTGCTGCTGCTGCTAAGTCGCTTCAGTCGTGTCTGACTCTGTGCGACCCCACAGACGGAAACCCACCAGGCTCCCCCGTCCCTAGGGGTCTCCAGGCAAGAACACTGGAGCGGGTTGCCATTTCCTTCTCCAATGCATGAAAGTGAAAAGTGAAAGTGAAGTCGCTCAGTTGTGTCTGACTCCTAGCGACCCCATGGACTGCAGCCCACCAGGCTCCTCCGTCCATGGGATTTGCCAGGCAAGAGTACTGGAGTGGGTTAATTCTAAGCCCCACTCAGAGATATATGACCTCCTAGTTCCAGGTGCAAATCTAGAATAAGGATCCAGATTTAACCAGAGCTGATAAGAATTTTAAGAGGATTGGAAGACATAAAAACTCTGCAAATTTGAAAGAGATGAGATGGCCAGCACACCCCACCAGTTTCCATGGCAGCTAGAAATTATTCTGTTGTTGTTGCTGTTTAGTCAGTAAGTCATTTCCAACTCTTTGCAACACCATGGACCACAGTCTGCCAGATTCCTCAATCCATGGGATTTCCCAGGCAAGAATACTGGCGTGGGTTGCCATTCCCTTCTCCAGGGGATCGTCCCAACCCAAAGATCAAACTCACGTTTCCTGCACTGGCAGGCAGATTCTTTACCACTAAGTTACCAGGGAAGCCCAGAAATTATTCTAGAACTTCCTTAATGCTATTAGTATCAAACTGCTGAAGGTATTAAATATCATTTTCCATCTCAAATCTCTATTACTCTGAGTCTGTTGTTCCTGCCCGGCATACAGTAGGTGTTCTATAAACACTCACTGAATATTAAAAGTTGAGCCTGACTCTCTTGAAACACTCATGTCTTTAGTCTGGATGACACTAAGAGACATGAGAAGCCCAGGCTGATGATTAGTTTGGTTCCCCTTTAAATAGATATTAAAAAATAACTTATCTATTCTATGTTTGTTTAGAAGGGAGGCACAGTACAGTAGGGCTATTTGCGGGAAGGACTAAAACAGGAGTGGGGCTCAAACTTCCTTTTCTTATCCCAGGCAGTTCAGTTCTGGCCCCAAATATATCTAGAACAATTGAAAAACAGAGCCCTGTAGTCATCCCCACCTTCCTTACACAGGTCAGTCACTCAGTCACCTTTTGGGGGTCTCACTGTACCCACTCCAAGTGGTAGGCATATCCAGTACCCTTCCTAAGAGATCATCTGGCAGGTAGAGATTTTTCCATTTTGGAATAGTCTCCGTGGAATTTAACTTGATGGCCCAGGGAGCTGGCTGTTTTTCTGAACTTAGCCCCAGGGGATCTCATTTTGCAGCGCATTTTATTCAGTCTGATCATTTGAAAAGCCCTAATTTGCTTTTTTTGACATCCCACTCTGAGACCTCCTGCTTTGGTTCTCTACAGGTCTCAGCAGAAAAGTAGTAATAGTTGCAAAAGGTGTCACTGTGTTTGAGAAAGAGGGACACTCTATACACCCTGGGTTTTCCTCAGTGACAAAATGCTCTTATCAGTTTAACTCATCTTTTTGGAGATATAGAGTCTCCAAAGCTGGCAACTCCTTTTTCACTATTTTACATCAAATCTACTTTACTTCATTAATAACTTGTTGCTCCTAGCAAGGTCTGAGTAGAACCTAATGTTAACTAGAAGTTCTTTATTGTTTTTCCTTGTAAAAATGGGGAATTGTGAATAAAATTCAGGTCTGAACAGTGAAGCTGGTTTCATTTTCTTCATTTGAAAAAAAAGGGTGAAATCTCATTTCCTACAGCTCAGAATTATTTTGAAGCTCACATGAGATGAAATAGTATATGGGTCTAATTATAATCTTTTCCATTTTACTGAGGAGATTCTCTACTGAGCTAGAAAGTAATTAGTATAGGGAATAGAGTTAGAATTACTTGTTTAGTCACTAAGTCCTGTCTGACTCCTGTGACCACATGGACTGTAGTCCATCAGGCTCCTCTGTCCATGGATTTTCCAGGCAAGAATACTGGGATGGATTGCCATTTCTTTCTCCAGGGGATCTTCTCTATCCAGGGATCACACCTGCGGGTCTCGTGTCTCCTGCATTGGCAGGTGGATTCTTTACTACTGAGCCGTCAGAAATGGCTCAAAGGTAAAGAATCTGCCCATCAATGCAGGAGAGTTGTGTTTGATCCCTGAATGGGAAGTCCATGGGTTTGCAAAGAGTCTTACATGATTTAGCAACCAAAAAACAACAATATAGAATTACTTATTCTAAACTGAGAAGTTGAGGAGAGAAATGGGGTGTGGTTTAAACATCTTTTGTTTCTAGAGAGACACCTGTGTTCTTTTCCACTGAGTGTGAAATGAGGGTGCATAGGCTAGGAAATCTGTGTAAGATCGGGGTGGGAGAGGGTCTCTCAGACACCCTGGGGTTCCCATGGAAACCCTGCCTCACTGCTTCTGGCCACCTGCCCAATCCCCACTCTCACCTCAGGCTGAGAAAGAGGGAAGCTGGTGAGGGGAGGCCAAGGAGAAAGCTCATATGTTCCTCTAGAGTTTGAGTATCATTGTCAGCAGGAGAAAAGATATATATATATATATATATATATATATTTGGCTTCAAAAAGCTTTATTGTTTCCATTTGGTCCAAGGCTTGAGAGTGGGCTCTCCAGGGTGTTAAAAGGCTGCCTAGTGGATGTAAAGAGGGGCTTCAGCCAGATGCCCTGATGTCAGAGGGCTCCTCAAAGGCCGCTGGGCTCCAGAGGCTCCTAGTCTTGCTTGAGAGTAAGACTTTCCAAGAGATACTCACCCAACCCAGCCTGGGGGCCAGCCAGTCTGCGGAGGTGGGTCAGGTGGTCACCCATCTTCTTGATGAGTTTTGCCTCCTCATCTAGGAAGTGGTTCTCCAGGAAGTCACAGATGTGGGGGTCTTTGCGGGCAGAACCCAGCCTCTGCAGACCCAAAAGGGCCAGATTCTTCTCCACGAGAAGGGTGGCTTCCATAGCATCCTTGGTTTTACCTCACTCATCTAGAGACGCTTCTGCACATCTAGGAAGAGCATGTGGCCCCCGCGCTGATTTTGCATTTTCGAGAGATGCTCTGGACCGTTGTGCTTATCCTTGGCCAATTCACAAAAAGTGGCCCACACCCTCCAGAGCCACATCGTCGAGGTCAAAATAGAAGCCCAGAGAGAGGTAAGCGTAGGAGGCCTGCTGATGCATGTTGACCAGGCGGTGGAGAGAAGTCTCCACCTCGGTGGAATAATTCTGACGAATCTGGGAGTTTATGGTTGATAGGTAATAAGGAGTTAAGCTCAAAAAAATGGTGGTTATGCCCAGTAATTGTGGACAGCTGAGTGGCTGATGCTGAATGTTGTGACTGGAAAAAATGTTGGAAGGTGGTCAGAGGCTGGAGCAAGGGACGTCCCTGGGTCTGTTCCCTCCAAGCACAGTTGAAGCAAGAGATAGATACGCAGGACTGCTGAGCGCACTTCCAGAAAAGAGGTCCTTAACCCCTAATTATTTCTTCTCTCACCCCTCATATGTCCCCAGCCTCTTTCTTCTCACCAGTCTTAAGGCTTATGTGTCTCTCACTAGCTCTTTTTCCCTCATGAATCTTTGTGGGTGCACGCTAGGTTGCTTCAGTTGTGTCCGACTGTTTAGTCACACACCATAAACTGAAAGTAACAGAGGCGTGAGGCTGGTTAAAGTACTTCGAGTTGTCTCTCAGGCGATGTCCTCCAGGGAAAATTCTAGTAAACTCCTGTTTATCAACATTTTTCTGTCAATAATCACTCTACCTCCAACCAGTGGATTCTTTTTGGAATCCATGCCTCACTGGCTTTGGCTTCTGTTAGGGCAGATTATCAACCCCTGTGAATAAGGGAATCAATCCCATGCCCTCTTGAGCTATAATCAACCACAGCCCATTGTCCTTTCTTTCCTCTTCCTTTTTGGCACCTTAGAGTTTAAGAACCCTCTTCTTAAGGATTCATTTAGAGAACAGAATCTAGAATATCCTGTTTCGACGAGAGCTGTAGTCATCCCATGGGATGAACTTGAGATGAAGCCAGGATATGAGTTAGGGAAAAGAGAAAAGAAAGAGAAATTTAGACCTGGAGTTATTAGAAGTCAGGTTTATGATATGGGGAGGTGTGTGAGTATGTGTGTGTGCACTCGTGCATGTGCACACAAAATGAACATCATCCCACTGGATTATAGGTATTAGAGGACAAACAAGAGAGAGAAAGGAGACCCTCCTTCCCTACTCACTGAGAGCAGATAGCCTGTAAGGAAGCAATGAGAGAAACATGGAAAATTTTCCTGGAACTCCATCTGGGCCTGCTTTGGGAGAACAAAAACCATGTTTCTTTCTCTTCCATGTTACAGAGTTGCTAGGGAAGAGGTGACATGCTTTGTATTCTCTACCTGCTAAGCTGGGTAGGTCTTTCTCAAATGAGCTGAGGATGTTGCACTAAACCCGAGATCTGGGTCTGAAAGTTTATTCTCTATTTTTCTTTTTTATGTTAAATCGAGACAATCAGCTTGTGGGTTTTGCAAGTCGTCTTTGATCCCACCCCAGGGCAGAGGAGTCAGCAACAGAGCCATCTTGAAAACCGGATGCTTGAGAATAAGACCAAATAACACATCTGCTGGGTGAAGTTATGGAAAGGATTGCATGATGTTAACTGCTGCATTTGGAAACTGTGGAATTTAGCACATTGCTTACATTTTTCATAAAATTATTTATTTAATAAGCAACTAATAAATGATTAGGTTTATGCCCATAAATATATGTATGTGGTACCAATTCCAACAGTACAAATGTGTTTCTGATGGAAGGCAGGTTTCCCTCCCATTCCTATCCCTGCAATAATCTAGTTTTCTCTTCTGATGCAACTATAGTTACCAAGAAAAGTAGTTTAAAAATATATGTGTGTGTATTAAGTTACTTCAGTCATGTCTGATTCTTTGAGAGCCTATGGACTAAGGCCTGCCAGGCTCCTTTGTCCATGGGATTCTCCAGGCAAGAATATTGGAGTGGGTTGCCATGCCCTCTAGGGAATCTTTCTGACCCAGGGATTGAACCTGCATTTCTTATGTCTTTTGCATTGGCATGTGGGTTCTTTACCACTAGCGCCACCTGGGAAGCCCTTCAATATATATAGGAGAAAATTATTCACTTTACAATAGCCAAGACACAGAAGCAACCTAAATGTCAGTTAACAATGGAAGTGGATAAAAATGTGGTAGTAATAGAATATTACTCAGTCTTAAAAAGGAATGAAATAATATCATCTGCAGCAACATGGATGGACCTAGAGATTGTCAAACAGAGTGAAGCAAGTCAGGCAAAGAAAAGACAAATACCATATGATAAAACTTATATGTGAAATCTAAAAAACAATAATACAAATGAACTTATTTTAAAAACAGAAATAGAGTTACAGATGTAGAAAACAAACTTATGGTTACCAGGGGAGGAAGGGGGGAGAGAAATAAACTGAGAGATTGGGGTTGACATATACATACAATTGTATATAAAATAGGTAACTAATAAGGACCTACTGTATACCACAGGGAACTTATCCAATATTCTATAGTAATCTATATGGGAAAAGAATCCCCCAAAGTGGATATATGTATAACTGATTCATTTTGCTGCACATCTGGAACTCACACAGCTTTGTAAATCAACTATACTCCAATGAAAATTACTAAAAAAAGAGAAAATTATTCACACCTTAGTTATTTGATTTAAAATTGGAAATAGTCTCTTCTCTCTTGAATGACAACTGCAGAAATGGTTTCTTGTTTGATTTAATCATTCCTTTGTGTTTGATATTCTCCACCCTATTTAACATAACCGTCTTTAACACAACGTTCCTAGAGTTCAAAATTATCCCTCTTCTGGGATAATCCCTAGAAAGGGTACTGAAAGTGTCTCCTTCTGAAAAGTGAATCACAGGATTTTCTTTCAGACTACAGACTTATGGACAAAAACTTGAACTTCCTAATTCAGCCCAAGTACAAAGCAATTAAAGGATTAAAATGGATTAGAGTTTTGAAAATCACAGGAACCCAAACTAACTCTTGCTCTTAGCTAAAAATGTTTGAAATAGCTTCTTTCATTCTAATAGCAGTTCACAGGAATGTTTTCTCTCAGGTTAATTGGATATTTTATTGTCTTTTTTTCCTAGGGAAAGAGAGTGTGGTGACAGTATATTTGAAAATCACAGGAACCCAAACTAACTCTTGCTCTTAGCTAAAAATGTTTGAAATAGCTTCTTTCATTCTAATAGCAGTTCATAGGAATGTTTTCTCTCAGGTTAATTGGATATTTTATTGTCTTTTTTTCCTAGGGAAAGAGAGTGTGGTGACAGTATTTTATGAAGGTTTTTTTTTTAAAATCACAAAACACTCATCAGACTTCCCAGTCTGTTCCCTGTGTCCCTTGTACTGAGGTTGTTAAGGGAGGAAGTCATTACACTGAAGAGAGGAGACTAGGTTTGCTGCCCTGGGACCTCTGTCTAACTTGTGTCTAGTCATTCCAGTCCCAAAGAAGGGCAGTGCCAAAGAATGTTCACACTACCTTACAATTGTGCTCATTTCACCTGCTAGTAAGGTTATGCTCAAAATCCTTCAAAGTAGCCTTCAGCAGTAATGTGAACTGAGAACTTCTAGACGTCCAAGCTGGGTTTTGAAATGGTAGAGGAACCAGAGATCAAGTTGCCAACATTCGTAGGATCATAGAGAAAGCAAGGAAATTCTGGAAATACATCTACTTCTGCTTCATTGACTATGCTAAAGCTTTTGGCTGTGGATCACAACAAACTGTGTAAAATTCTTAAAGAGATGGAATACCAGATCACCTTACCTGTCTCCTGAGAAATCTGTATGCATGTCAAGAAGCAACAGTTAGAACTGGACATGGAACAACTGACTGGTTCAAAACCGGGAAAGAAGTACGTCAAGGCTGTATATTGTCACTCTGCTTATTTAACTTATATGCAGAGTAACTTATATGCAAAATGCTAGGCTGGATGAATCCTAAGCTGGAATCAAGATACCCTGGAGAAATAATCAACAACCACATATGTGCAGATGATACCACTTTAATGGCAGAAAGTGAAGATGAACTAAAAAGCCTCTTGGTGAGGGTGAAAGAGGAGAGTGAAAAAGTTGGCTTAAAATACAACATTCAAAAAAATTAAGATTATGGCTTCCTGTCACATCACTTCATGACAAATAGAAGGAGGAGAAAGTGGAAGCAATGACAGATTTTATTTTCTTGGTCCCCAAAATGACTGCTGATGGTGACTGCAGCCCCTTGAAATTAAAAGACATTTACTCCTTGGAAGAAAAGCTATGACAAACCTAGATAGCATATTAAAAAGCAGAGACATCACTTTGCCAACAAAGGGGCATATAGTCAAAGCTATGGTTTTTCCAGTAAAGGTGCATATAGTCAAAGCTATGGTTTTTCCAGTAGTCATGTATGGCTGTGAGAGTTGAACTATAAAAGAAGGTTGAGTGCCAGAGGATGGATGCTTTTGAATTGTGTTGCTGGAGAAGACCTTAAAAGTCCCTTGGACTGCAAGGAGATCAAACCAGTCAATCCTAAAGGAAATCAACCCTGAATATTCATTGGAAGGACTGATGCTGAAGCTGAAGCTCTTATACTTTGGCCACCTGATGTGAAGAGCCAACTTATTGGAGAAGACTCTGAAGCTGGGAAACATTGAAGGGAAAAGGAGAAGCGGGTGGCAGAGGACGATATGTTTAGATGACATCACTGACTCAATGGACATGAGTTTGAGCAAACTCCAAGAGATAGTGAAGGACAGTGGAGCCTGGCATGTTGCAGTCCAAGGGGTTGCAAAGAATTGGACGTGACTTAGCAACTGAACAACAACAACTGCTGCCAGGGCACTGGAGAAGAGAATTAACATCCCTGAAACTGTGTGATTATGAGACAATAAAAAGTTTATGAAATTGGACTTCTGGTTTCCAATCCAGCATCAGGTGTGTAAGGAACTTGGAAGTTGTCACTCCCACTTTCACAACAACAACAATGAAAAAGTGTGTGACACACTAAAAAATCAACAACTCACATCCTCCAGAGAATTGTGGTCACAGGGCAAACTGCTGCCCCCCAAATTGGAGAGAGGTGGATACACAGGACCATAATTTACCAGAGCAGAAATCCATGAGCAGAAACCTCTGCAGGAACAAGTGCAAGGGTAGAAAAACTGAAGGTGGCATTAGTGAATTGTTGGAGGCTTGGTGTGGACAAGTTTGAGAGTAAAAACTCCACAAGGTTTAGGCTTAGTGAGTTTTATGTCTAGGAGTTCTACTACTTTCTCACAGTGAATAATTGGAATAGTCATTCTGAAACATGCCTAGAGTATTCTGTTCTTCACAATGCCTGTATCAGGGAAAACTATTCGTAAGAGCCCAACAGACTGAAGTTTTGTCAGAGTCTAACCCTTCTGGTGTTGGAGAAGACTCTTGAGAGTCCCTCGGACTGCAAGGAGATCCAACCAGTCCATTCTAAAGGAGATCAGTCCTGGGTGGACTTCTTTGGAAGGACTGATGTTAAAGGACTGATGTTAAAGCTGAAACTCCAGTACTTTAGCCACCTCATGTGAAGAGTTGATTCATTGGAAAAGACTCTGATGCTGGGAGGGATTGGGGGCAGAAGGAAAAGGGGACGACAGAGGATGAGATGGCCAAATGGCATCACCGACTCGATGGACGTGAGTTTGAGTGAACTCCGGGAGTTGGTGATGGACAGGGAGGCCTGGCGTACTGCAATTCATGGGGTTGCTAAGAGTCGGACACGACTGAGTGACTGAACTGAACTGAAATGAACCCTTCTGGAAGAAAGGAAATAGTCAATCCTGCCCTTTGTAACTTTGTTACATCACTTAGGGAGTAGAAAAACAAACTGAGAAGCCCTGTGAAAGTCTTAACTCTGGGGCACAGGCTCACTAACAGGCTAAGACCTCTCTGTAGGGCTACAGAATGCTTTTTCTCCCTACATACTTTACCACCATGTCAGTAGGACCCTTATAAAGTAACAGGGGGTTTCATCTCAAAGAACTGTATGTCTCAGATCTTATTTAAGAGGAAGTCTTTAGGCAAACACAAAGACAACAGGGGCTACAAAATCAAGGGTGAGAAAATTTTAGCCTCTGATACCTACTTTAGTTTCAGCAAACACTAAACACACCTAATTCCTAGCCAGATAAAGCACACAAAAGACCTATTTACTACATTTCCTTTTATGCAGTAAAGTTTTAATTACAAGGCACACTAACAGACAGGAAAAAACACCCCAAAACAACAATGCACACAGTATGACCTGATGGAGCAAGCATCAGAATCAGCCTTAGATATGCAGAGATTTTGAAATGATCAGACCTAGAATTTAAGACTCCTACACTTCCCAGGCGGCCCTAGTGGTAAAGAATCCATCTGCCAATGCCGGAGACCCAAGTGTCACGGGTTTGATGCTGGGGTCGGTAAGATCCCCTGGAGTAGGAAATGGCAATCAACTCCAGTGTCTTGCTGGGAAAATTCTATGGGCAGAGGAGCCTGGTGGGCTATAGTCCATGGAGCCACAAAGAGTAGCATAGGTTTAGTATGCTAAGGGGTCTAATGGAGAAAATGGACAATATGCAAGAATAGATGGGTACTAATAATGCCCAGGTCTTTTAGTTATACTTGGAGGAAGGGGTATGGAAAAGTATATCAGTTCCAGCTTCCTGAAAGTAGAAATCTTAGCTATAACTTAAAAAAAAAAACCAAAAACTTCATCTTGTTTTTCTTCATCATTCGTTTCCTCTGAGTTCCTATTTCTGTGTATTTCTTTCTTTCTTTTCTTTTTAAATGCTAAAGACTTTCCTCAGAGGTATGGTGATCCTTGGCTGTCTACTCTTATTTAAGATTGAGTCCTATAAAACTGAAGCAATCTAAATGTCCATCAATGGACAATGGATAAAGAAGATGTGGTACATATACGAAGTGGAATATTACTCAGCCATTAAAAGGAATGAAATTGGGTCATTTGTAGAGATGTAGATGAACCTAGTCTGTTGTACAGAGTGAAGTAAGTCAGAAAGAGAAAAACAAATATTGCATATTAACACATATATGTGGAATCTAGAAAAATGGTACAGATGAACATATTAGCAGGCAGGAACAGAGATGCAGACATAGACAGTGGACATGTGGACACAGGGGGGGAAATGAGAGGGAGGGATGAACTGGGAGAGTATCAGTGGCATATATCCCCTACCATGTGTTACATAGATAGCCAGTGGGAAGCTGCTGCAGATCCTGGGGAGCTCAGCTTGGTGCTCTGTGATGACCTAGATTGGTGGGTTGGGGTTGGTGGTTGGCAGGAAGGCCCAAGAGGGAAGGGATATATGCATACATATGGCATATGTATGATTATAGCATATGATTCACTTTGCTTTACAGCAGAAGCTAACACAACACTGAAAAGCAATTATATTTCAGTAAAAAAAAAAAAAAAGGAAAAAAATTGATAAGTTACATCAGATAGGTGTGGGACCTGCCCCTCATTGTAAGGTTATTGGACAGGGATCCAGCCATTTCTTGAGAGAATGTGCAAACTTATTAAATGCCAATTTCTAATGGTTTTTTCTCTTAGGATTGTCTGTTATTTCCAGCCAGTCATCCTCAGATATCCTGTCTGGGGTTGAGTCTGACATTCTAGTAGCTGAAGAAGGCAGAGTTAACTGCCCCACTATACAGAATTCAGCCTTTTATTTCATCTCTTTGCTTGGAGTGTAGCTCCTCACTGTGTTCTCCTCTCCAGGCTTGTGCTATAGTCCCCACGGCTCATGGAGCGTAAAGGTGATGCTGGTAGAGGCTTTTTCTGGTCTTCGATCATCAGAGCACATACATCCCAGCAGAGTCATCCCCTCTTCCTGTCTCCACAGTGTTGCGAGACAATTCTCTACCAATCATGGTTTCACGTATTCTACTGTCTTAGGAGCAGAGGCATAGATAGTTTATTCTGGATAATCTTTGCAAGGCTGTTCATATACCAAGTAGCCTTGGACGATAGTGTCTGTCTCTGGAATAGAGAGAAGATTTGTTTGCTTCTCAGTATAATAAAGATAATACCACTCTCCAGAATGAAGACCGGGCAGGTTTCCTTGTAGCATCCTTACCGTACTGAGGTTTACTAAAAGGGAGCAGCTCAGCTGTGTGCTATGAGCAACACCCATTTGTGCTGTTCCATTAGTCCCTGTGGGACTGAGAAACAAGGTAAATCAATGTGAACGTGGAGATAATGTTGCTGCTGTGCTCAGAGTGATAACATCTTTAGCCTTTGTCCCTGGTGACTCGTGTTTTCTGCTGGCACATGTGGAACTGTGGCCATTTAACTCATAAGCTCACAAGTAGAGTAAAATCTCAGAGGCTCAATTCTATGGTGTTTTGTATTGCTACCATACCATGTATGGGGCTCAGGAATCTTTACGAGCCTGTCTCTCTTTTGTCTTCCTTGATACCTCCTTTAGTTGTTGCATTTCTGGCCTTTCTGACTCCTTTTTGACAACTAGACGACTGGGTTGAATCCTGATGCTCTGGGACCCATAACCTCTCTTTCCCTCTCCCACCTTGGGAATATCTCTTTTCAATATAAGGGAAATCCTTGTCCTTTTATGTTTGTTCAAGCTGCTCTTTTTACTCTCATACATTCACATATCCTAAACATTTAGGTTTTGCAAAACAAAAGCCCAAAACATCTTCTGATAATTTTCTTCTTCCAGCCCTACCACTCAGCTCATTGGAGACAAAGAACAGCCTCTCTGATATCTGGGTGTGGGACAAGAAAGGGAAATTCAGGGAAAAAAAGGATCCTGTGCATTAGTATCTCAAAATGCCATTCAGTCACATTTATTCTGTGTTTAACAAGTGTCTCCAGTTCTCATGCATGCTCTTTCTCATATTACTAGAATCCAAGTAATTGGATATTACACCCACCCTCCTGCTGACTTTTTCATGGGAGTTTAGTAGTTCTCTAACAACTTGCAGAGAGAGCAGAGCCCTCTGTGCATGCACACATGCTCAGTTGCTCAGTTGTGTCTGACTGTTCACGACCCCGCCGACTGTAGCCCACCAGGCTCCTCTGTCCATGGGATTCTACAGGCGAGAGTACTGGAGTGGGGTGCCATGCCCTCCTCCAGGGGATCTTCCTGACCCAGGGATGGAACCTCATCGCTCACGTCTCCTGCACCAGCAGGCGGGTTCTTTACCATCAGCTCCACCTAGGAAGCTGAGGATAAGAGTCCTCTGAGGATAAGACAAATCTTGAAGAAGGAAGCAAGTGAAAGGCTCTATGTTTTTCTGGGAAAACAAAGAATGAAATGAGGAATGGATGGGGTAGAGATATTTAGTTTCATCTGAAAGACTGAGGAGGGGAAAGCTGGGGATGCCATCCACTGGGTTTGAGCAGTATGGGACCAGGAGGGTTAAAGAGAAAAGTCATTCATCTATCCCTTTAGGAGATGGCCTTTGACCCCAAATCAGGAAAAAAATGGCAGTAGGGAAATCATGCTTAATATTCGGCTGGAGCTAGAAAAATAAATGTGTAAATGAGAGTTGGGAGGAGGATGCTAAAGGGCTTATAATTATGTCATTTTATGTCCTAGACTGACCCAGTGACTTCTTTGAAGGAATTGTTCTGAGTTACCCTCTTTGACACTAGGTTTCAAAAAATGAGTTAATGTTTTCCCAATCATATTTCAAATTGAGACATTTAGTAAATTCACTAAATTTATACATTTAGTGAAGAATGTCTTTGGATCTATGTTTCGAGAAAAGTTATCATCTCAGTATTTTGACAGTTAAAATGAACGCTTAATTCATCCAGAGCCATTTAATCTGCACTTCGATTTCCAGCTTGTCCTATGGCTGTTGGAGGATAATCTTCCCTTAGGGACTTCTGCACGTGGGGCCATCAGATTTCACCATCTTGAGATACATGACCTCAGACCTCTAACTCATGGACAGAAAACTGGGCTCCTTAATTGAATGCATCACCAACAGAGAAATGAAGGGACTAATACTCATACATGATTAAGCAGGTAAAATGAAATTCTTCCTGAGTCTAATCTAAAGGCCTCTTTTTGACTAAAATAGTTGATTACTTCTCATCTTTTTGATAGATTGTGGGGATATTTTCCAGGTTTGGTTGATGTCTATTTTGGTCTTTTATCAGTACAAGGCTTAGAAAGGAAAGAAGATGTAATTAAAATAGTAATCTGATTTCAGTTCCATCATTAAAATAAGGTTTCCTTGTGGTCCCCCAACTTCTGTGTCTCCTTGCTCCCACTCCTTACTCGCTCGGTGCTGAGTCTCCTGCATGTACCCAGGTCTATGGTTCTCTCTCTGTTGTGGCATAATTTTCATGCAAGTTTATGTCAACAAAATATTTCCTTTCACTCTGTGTAAAAAATCCCCTTCCCCACTAGCAATACAGAAAAGAAGAAAGAAAATAAGTGATTAGGAGGAGAAAAATCCTGTTTTGCCCTTTTGGAATATCTGGATTTCGTTTATTTTTGTCCTGAGTCAGATCCAGAGAACCTAAGGGAGAACCACATGCTGGTAGGTGGGAGAGGTGATGGCAGAGGCAGAAAAAAGCAGAAAGGAATCTTGTTTTTGGGGAGCTGGATCCATTTGCTGAGCTTCATAACAAAACACCAGAGAGTGGGTGGTTTAAAGAACAAAAATGTATTTCTTTACAGTTCTGGAGGCTGGAAGTCCAAGATCAAAGAGTTGACTGGTTTCATTCTGAGGCCTCTCTTGCCTTGTAGATACGCATCTTCTCTCTCTGTCTTCACATAGTCTTTTCTCTGGGTGTCCACAGGTCTGTGTCCTAACCCCTCCTCTTATAAGGACACCAGTCTTATTAAATTGGAACCCACCCATATGACCCCATTTCCCCTTCAGTTCAGTTCAGTTCACTTCAGTCGCTCAGTTGTGTCCGACTCTTTGCGACCCCATGAATCGCAGCACGCTAGGCCTCCCTGTCCATCACCAACTCCTGCAGTTCACCCAGACTCGTAACTATCTCTTTAAAAATCCTCTTTCCCAATACAGTCACACTTTGTAGTGCTAGGAGTTAGGACTTCAATATATAATTTTGGGGAAACACAATACTCAGCCTGTGGCCTTCTCTGGTGGCTCAGACAGTGAAAAATCTGCCTGTAATGCAGGAGACCTGGGTTTGGTCCCTGGGTCAGGAAGATCCCCTGGAAAAGGGAATGGCAACCCACTCCAGTATTTTTGCCTGGAAAATTCCATTGACAGGGGACCCTTGCAGGGGTTGCAAAGGGTTGGACATGACTGAGTGGCTAAGAACACACACACACACAGACACAACACACAGACAGCCTGTGACAAGGACCTGGAGGTGGGGGAGGATGAGGAGCTGGGAAGGCCATGTGGCTTCTTTTGTTATGTTGGTCGGAGGAGAGAAATTCACCTATCTGGGGCCTGGGGACATGATACAGTCTCAAGTTTATGGTTTCAGCCCTTCTTCCAGTATAGTTTAAGAGCTTGGGGGTTACAGATATGCTACTTATACCTTAAAAATTTACCAAAAATGCTGGGAAGAAGTAGGATGATTTGGGATGAATTATTTTCTTACAGTGCTTTGAACATCTTTTTCTCTCCCATCCTTTAAAATGGAGATGTTATAGGAAAGCAAAATGACTTTCACATTTTGGAGATGAGAGCTCTTGTCATTTCAGTTGCTTTAAAATCAATGATTCTTTCCACCATTAGGGAGTCTTACATTATTCCCTTGGGAATACCCGGCACTAGTGTTTTAAAAAATCTCCCCTGGTGATTCTCATGTATAACTGTACTGAAAGGCCAACAAATCATAGTCTCTTTGGTGTTCAACTTTCATCTCAGGAGAGAGCAACATGGAGACTTCTAGAATCCGGAATGGGTGCAAATCCTTCTAGGAGAATTCCTATGGGGAGGGAAATCCATGTGTGCCCAGAGATAGTCCGTCTTTTCTTTCCTTTGCAATGCACAGAAGCACACATTTGGTCTTCAGACAGATCAAACACACATTTGATTGGGCAAAAAATCATGGTAAGGATCACTGAGATTTGCAAACATAAAGCATGTTTTCTGTTTCTCCAATTAAACATGTAAAATGGCCTTTCCCACTTTGTACAAGTTTGTAGACATGTTTCTAATGTCATTTGCTCATCTTTTTGAGGTAGACATTCTCTCCTGGTTCATGTTTCCAGGCTGACCCCACCCTGGAGGAGAGAGAGATGGGTATGAGTGCCCCAGTCTTGTGGGGAGGGCCACAGAGGAAGCTCTGGCTTCTCAACTATCATCCATGGTTTCTCGCCTTACAGCAGCACGTAGACCTTTAGTTTTAAGATCTAGAGGGACTGTAGAACCTTTCTTGAGGAGTGAACCAGGACCACATTCCAAAGACTGAGCCAAAGGACAGGTTGCCATTACATATCAATTTTGAAAGAGGGTAATGTTTTCTGTAAACAGGCATAATAAGATACTCACTGGTATATTGGTGGGGGTGGTATGGAACAAAAGATGATGTCTTCCTCCATCTTTTCTCTAGAACAGGAAATTTCATAAATGCAGAGTCAAAGTTCTCTTCGGATCCACCCTTCTTTTTTTGACTTTAAAAAATAATCTCACTTCTGCACTGATTTTCTTTCCTCCCTAGTGATTTTCAAGACCAAAATGTCCTCTGTAACTTATTTAGTTTGAAAAGGCAGTTGTTTATAACTCCAGAAATTAATTTGCACTTTGAAATTAAAAGGCCTGATGTGCTGATCTTGACACATCCCTGAGCATCTCCACCTGAGGCTCTGCAAGCCTGCCCAAGCATGGCCTGGAGCAGGAAAAGGCCGGGGGAGGGCTCTGTCCATGGGTCTGTGAGGTCTTTTCAGCCTGGACGGCCAGAGAATTGGAGAATTGGGATCTCTGAGAGAGTTTGACTGTAAAATGGTGATGACATGAATGTAATTTTGAAATTTAAAAATATTCTATTAGGGACTTCTCTGGCAGTCCAGTAGCTAAGACTCCTGCAGGGGATGTGGCTTTGATTTCTGGTAGAGGGGTGAGTCTAAGATCCCACATGCCTCATGGTCAAAAGACCAGAACGTGAAACTGAAGCAATATTGTAACAAATTCAATAAAGGCTTAAAACAAACAAACAACGTTCTGTAAGAATCCAACTTTCATTCAGAATATTTGAAATGGTCCCTTCATCTCTGAATATGAATTTGGGATGTTTCGTAGGCAATCTTGTTGCTTATTTTGGGCTTGAGGTTCTCTTTTGTCTCTGCTATCTCTGTCTGAAATGTTCTTAGGTTCTTAGTCTATGCACTTCCATTCTAATGGGGCCTGAATAGTAGTATTTCCCCCTCATAGGGATTGGCCCGGAGATTTTTCCTCCTGGTTTATGATAAGGAAAAATGCGATAAAATTATACTGATGCTGCTGTCCCCTAATCTACAAAAGTAATCAGTCTCTTGTTTACATAGCCATTTGATAAAGCTACCATAGCCCATGAGAACATTTTAATTTGACCTAAAACTAAACTGTTAAAAATTTAGCCTTTTTTTTTTTTTTTTACCCCATCTGATAATTGTATTCAAATCCTAGGCTTTTTATCCCTTCCTATTACTATGGGTATCATGAAGAAAAGTTTGCATATAATGCTAGTTAATTAAAAAAAGAAGTGTTTTGATAATCTGAGTTGGCTAGTGCCAAATTATCTTCACTGAGTGTCCCGTTTCTACCCTTGCTATGAACTTCAGTCCCCACTAAGGTATGTGCAGAGACACCTACCTGTATAAGTGTCACCAGCATTTGGGTCTGCCTGAGATGCTCCATAACAGCTGAATAACAGCTGTTATCAGCTCGTGGATAACAGCTCATCAGCTGTCGAATGAGCAAGGGACCCTTCGATAGAGTGATGAATGTTGTGGGCAAGGAGTGAATGAGAGGAATCTTGATTCTGAATGATGGAAAATGGAGTTTGTTAGTGGTGGTGGTTGGAGAGGTGGGGGTGATGATAAGAGGAATTTGAAAGATTTATTTTCTCCATCCTCACCATTTTTAGGGATTTTGGTGAAAATGATGTCTACTATGGGATAGAAAGCACCTCTATTTCTTCATCAGAGAATCACCTCTGTTCTTGGACGAAAAAGTGGATCATTCATAGACCATGTTTATGTTATGAATCTGGTTTTGAAAGACATGCACAGTATTGTAAACCTTCCCTTGCTGTTTGGGAGGAGAATCAGGGAAGAGAAGACTGAAGGAAATCTCCACTTTCTCTAGCTGGTGGGACCTCCAGGGAGGGTGGAGACTGGGCAGTGACATTTTGATCTCAAAAATTACAGCTTGCTTTTTTGTTTGTTCTTCAAATGAGGACACGAAATGAGTAAAAACAAATCACCAAAAGTGACTTTGATTTTCACTGGGAGGAAATTTATTATTTCAAATGTCTTATAATGAAAAATCCAGCTTCACTCTTTTGTATTGTCTGTCCTAAATCTCTCCTTTTTAGACTTTCCAAGTAAAGGGTACAGCTTTTAGCCTTTCATCACCAGCCATGGAAGAGAATCCTCCCTAAGGGACATCATTCCTATGGGGAGAAAAATGACAGACAAGAGCTTCTGTACCCAGAGTAAATCCCATCTGTAACATATCCAAGCCTGACCCCTGACCCTTGAAAAGAAAAATGGGCTGTTAATAGAGCCCACACATAGAATAATGAGAGGGCTAATGTAAGCTCAAGATCAATGAAAGAAAATAAAAATTTAGGAAACCTAAGTTCTTCCCATTGCTTAAAACTTAAGAAAGAAACTTCCTCATCTTGAAGTGTAGAAAGAAGTTGACACCTTGTCTTTATGAATCACAAACAGAAGCTCTCATATTATAAAATGGTAATTTACAATCAGAACTTATCTATGACATTTCTATCTTTTAGCTTTACCCTAAAATGGGAACAATAGAATTCCCCTCGGAGAAGGCAATGGTACCCCACTCCAGTACTCTTGCCTGGAAAATCCCATGGTCAGAGGAGCCTGGTAGGCTGCAGTCCATGGGGTCACTAAGGGTCGGACATGACTGAGCTACTTCACTTTCACTTTTCACTTTCATGCACTGGAGAAGGAAATGGCAACCCACTCCAGTGTTCTTGCCTGGAGAATCCCAAGGACGGGGGAGCCTGGTGGGCTGCCGTCTGTGGGGTCGCACAGAGTCGGACACGACTGAAGTGACTTAGCAGTAGCAGTAGCAGGATTCCCCTATCCATGTAGGGATTCTAACTTGGGTGAGGTTTAATGTTAGACTAGTGGTGTATGCACAGAAGAACTTCAAGATCAAGAATAAAGTGTGCTGGTGACCTAAATGGAAAGAAAATCCAAAGAAGAAGGGATCCACATATACAAGTAGCAGTAAAGAGTCCATCTGCCGTGCAGGAGACACCGGTTCAACCCATGGGTTGGGGAGATCCCCTGGAGAAGGAAATGACAACCCACTCCAGTATTCTTGTGTGGGAAATCCCATGGACAGAGGAACCTGTCTTCTGTCCACCTGCCTTACATGTCATGTGGTCACAAAGAGCTGGACATGACTTAGTGACTAAATAACAATAGCTGATTCACTTTGCTGAATGGTAGAAACTAACACAACTTTGTAAACTAAATATACTCTAATAAAATTAATTAAAAAAAGAATCAAGTGTGCTCTAGTCCTTTATTCTGGATTTTCGCATTGAGACATTTCTTTTCCTTAAAGCAAGTTATTATGGTTTATAAAATTAAAGACCTAAAACATGCTTCACAACAACAATTCATGACGTTTGAAAAAATAGGGCACAAAGAAAAAAAATCCCTTCAAGGAAATCTTCCTGAGAGCTCATCTTGAATATAAAACTGTTACAACCCCAGGTACCCACCGAGGGTAGAGGGCAGTGTGGAGGCAGAAGAAGCAGTGGGAGGGAAAAATTCTGTTCTTGACACTGGAGTTGGTCAGGGCAGACCCTGGGGTTTTTCTAGTCTTTGAATAGAGGACATGGAATATCGTTTCCACGGTTCAGGAAGAGGTGACCCAGGGAATAAGAGAGAATATATTCTGTTTCTCACTTCCCTTCTATGTTGGCAAAACTGCAAGAATTTCAGCAACACACTGGGTTTCTGAAGGTGAAAGTCATGTGGAACACTGATTGAACTGAACTCAGATCTGGAAAACTTGGAAGTACTATAACTCTCTTGAGTATATAGACTTATTTTTGAAGTTATTACATAAATATGTAAATACGTATAATATAAAAGATGTCTTTTAACCTAAAAGTGCAACATATACATTTATTTCTTTTTATTATCTTTCTAAAATGAAAAGATTTTCTGTGACTAAGATAAGATTGTTGTAAATATATAACTATATATACATATAACTAAAGATAGTTATATGTATATATAACTATTTTTATATATATGGAGAGAGGAGAAATGTTTTGCCAATGAGATATTTAGTAAGGTTCAAGTTAACTCTCTGTGTACCGTTCCTTCTAACTTTCCCTTCACTTCTCTACTTCCAGATCCATGAGATATCTCATGATTACATAGAAATCCTTGCCCTACAGTTCTTACCTTGCCATTCTCAGAATGATTCCCTAAAGTCTCCTGTGATAGACCAAAGTCTGGGCTCTGACCTGTGAACAGAAAACTGAACTCCTTAATGTGATTTCTGCTTACATGATTCATTGGGCAACTCTAATCCTTAAATATTGCATTATCTGTGTAGGAGACCCACTTATATCCCTTCTTATGTTTAGTGCATTTTAGATAGTCTCTTTTCTTCATTTTGTCTTTTATTATATAGCTTGCTAATTTTACTTTGTTTTCTTTTGCAATTACTCTCTGTCCTAAATGATGTGACTCTAATGGTCTTGAGGATTAAGTCTTAGAACCTTCTAGGGTCTGATGGGTTTCTCTCTACTTTCCCAGTTTCCTGGGATATGCATGATGCATTCCACAAATGGAGAAGAGAGAAAGTCAATGTCTGTTTAAGTTACTTTTTTTTTTTTTCAGCCTCAAACTCCAGAATCTATAAAAAGAGCCCAGAAGCAAATTCTGTGCAAAGAGTCACTTCTAAGAATACCAGGATAAAAATTGGATGAAAGAAAGTTATATGAAGAAAAGGATAAGTGAGAGGAGGAAGTGTTGAAGAAAATTTCAAGTCAGGGGGAGCTAGAAATTCTAGTTTGGACAGGTGGTGGGGAGATGGAAGTCCCTCCAATGTATCTAGCCCTTAGGGGAAAAATGATACAGCCCAGGAGGGAATGGTCCCTAGGAAGCCCAGTGACTGAGAAAAACCAATGTGTTGATGAGACTGTTGGATGATTACTTATAGACTCTCCAAAGGCATCTGTCAGCTGAAATAGCTGTAGTTAGGAATGCTTGAAAAGGGTTCAGAGAACACTCCAGGAGCTATGAGAGCATGTAGGACCCAGATCTTGGCTTCTAAATATTATTCTCCACTGAAAGAATACAGGGCTCTTTTGAGAAGTGGCTAACTTAGAGTCTGGAACAGAAAAAGTGCAGTGAGAACATGGAACATTTCTTGTGCCAAAATGCAGGGAAGTGCTCAGAGGAGGGGGGCATGTGCAAAGGACAAAGGAGGAAGCTTGAAGGGGCTGCCACTGGCCAAATCTGGGACAATTCAAGCATCATAATGACTATAGTAATGGAGTATAGCCCAAAGAATAAAATAAAAATCCTTGAGTCTATACTAACATAAGTAAATGAATAAACAAATAAGAGGGGGAGAAGAAATTTTTCTTCCTTATAGTAGAATTCCAGTTAATAAAGTCAAAAAGATGATAGAGTTAGAAAAATCACCTCTTGGCAGCCACTACAATGATAATTGTTTCAGGCAAAAATCAACAATGATTCCTAAAACCAGAGGGTGAAAATATGATGAAGTATCTCCCCATGATACACTTACTAATTTCAAAGAAAGTAGGAGAAGGCAATGGCATCCCACTCCAGTTCTCTTGCCTGGACAATCGCATGGACGGAGGAGCCTGGTAGGCTGCAGTCCATGGGATCGCGAAGAGTCGGACGACTGAACGACTTCCCTTTCACTTTTCACTTTCATGCATTGGAGAAGGAAATGGCAACCCGCTCCAGTGTTCTTGCCTGGAGAATCCCAGGGACGGGGGAGCCTGGTGGGCTGCCGTCTGTGGGGTCACACAGAGTCGGACATAACTGAAGCGACTTAGCAGCAGCAGCAGCAGTGTGTTTACAGTGGAGAAAACCGTCATACACCATTTTTTAAAGGATGTTTTATTTATTTGTTTTATTTTTGGCTGTGCTGGGTCTTCGTGGCTGTGCGGGCTTTTCTCTAGTTGTGGCCAGCAGGGCTACTCTCTAGTTGCCAATCATGGGCTTCTCACTGTGGTGGCTTCTCTTGATGCGGAGCATGGACTCTAGGCTAAGAGGGCTTCGGTAGTAGGGGCTTGTGGTCTCGGTAGTTGCGGTTTCTGGGTTCTAGAGCACAGGCTCAGTAGTTGAGACACACAAGCTCCGTTGTCCTGAGGCATGTGTGATCTTCCTAATCCAAGGATCAAACCCGTGTCTCCAGGACTGGCAGGTAGATTCCTACTCACTGTGCTACCAGGGAAGCCCCTGCATAAATCATCTTAGATATGGGACACATTGACATTGTGTGCCACCTGAGGCCATAATAACGTCTATAATGTTCTTGACAAAAGTACTTACTCTGAACCTAATCATCAGGGAATATCAGATAAACCCAATTAAGGAATAGTCTACAAAATAAGTAGCTTAAAATCTTCAAGCTATCAAAGTTATGAGCTACAAAAAATGAATGGTTCTAGATTAAAGAAGATTGAAGAGATATGACAACCAACTATAGCTGGTGATCCTGGATTTACTTCTGGACTATTTAAAGTGCATTAATGGGACAATTGGCAAACTCTGTTCAAGATCTGTCTACATTCATGTAACAACACTATATTATTAATAATGATAATGGTATTGCATCCATCTTAATTTCTTGATTTTGATGATTGCACTGTGATTATGTATGAAAATGGGCTTCCTTGGTAGCTCAGATGGTAAAGAATGCTTGCAATTCAGGAGGCCCAGGTTCAACCCCTGGGTTGGGAAGATCCTATGGAGAAGGGAATGGCAACCCACTCCAGTTTTCTTGCCTGGAGAATTCCATGGACAGAGAAGCCTGGCAGGTTATACAGTCCCTGGCATTGCCAAAAGTCAGACATGACTGAGTGACTAACACTTCATGCATGAAAATATCTTTATTTTGGGGAAGTACAACTGAAGTATTTAAAGGTAAGGTGACATTCTGTCTAAAACTTACAAGTGTTTCAGAAGATAAATATTATATCAATGGATATAAGAGAATGATAAAGCAAATTTGATAAAATAATAATATTCGTGGAATCTTGGTGTTGTACAGTGGGAAGTCTTTGTCTTATTTTAAGAACTTCTCTCCCTGGAAGTATGAAATTATTTCAAAATTGTTACTCTATAAAGGCCTTAGGGCTTCCCTGGTAGCTCAGCTGATCAAGAATCTACCTGCAATGCAGGAGACCCTGGTTGATTCCTGGGTTGGAAAGATCCCCTGGAGAAGGATAGGCTACCCACTCCAGTATTCTTGGGCTTCCCTGGTGGCTCAGATGGTAAAGAAACTGCCTGCAATTCAGGAGACCTGGGTTCGATCCCTGGGTTGGGAAGATCCCCTGGAGGAGGGCAAGGCAACCCATTCCAGTATTCTTGCCTGGAGAGTTCCCACGGACAGAGGCACCATCCATGGGGTCACAAACAGACATGGCTGAGCAACTAAACACAGCATAGCACAACACAACAACAAAGGCCTTAGAGAGGCAGTTTTAAAAGTGTCAGTTCTGAAGTCATAGGTAATGTAGCTTTTTAAAAATTTATTTTTAATTAGAGCATAATTATAATATTGTGATGGTTTCTGTCATACATAGAAATGAGTTGGCCACAGGTATACATATGTCTTTCCCCTCTTGAACCCTCTTCCTACCTCCCTCCGTCCCCATCCCTCTAGGTTGTCATTGAGCATTAGCTTTGGCTTCCTTGTGTTACACATTCAACTCTCACTGGCCATCTATTTTACATATGGTAATGTATTTGTTTCAATGCTATTCTCTTAAGTCATCCCACACTCTTCTTTCCCTACTGTTCTCTATGTCTGGGTCTCCTTTGCTTCCCTGAAAGTAGGATCTTCATTACTATCTTTCTAGATTCCATGTGTATGCATCAATATATGATATTTGTCTTTCTCTTTCTGACTTACTTCATTCTGTATAATAGTTTTATATAATGTTGGGCTAGAGATTCCAGGGATAAAAGGAGACAAGTTTAAAATTTAAAGACAGGGTTTCTGGACTCTGGGGAAGATTACATTTCTTTTATAATAAAAAGCCAAATGACTAAAAAAATAGGACAAAATATATTCTGCAAGTGTGAAGACAACAAAAATGTCAGGTTTAATAATAAGAATTGTGGATGAAAATGATCTAAAAATGTAAATACAGTTTGAAAGCATATATTTATTACAAATGTGCTCTAATAATAATGTTCAGAGGCACCCATCTCCTTACTGTCATTAGTATGATGTCTGGGGTCTGTCAAGTCAGAGAGAGATGAGAAGTTTGCAGAATTCAATCAGATGCTACTTAAATATCTATAAGATTTCTGTGGGAGCCCACAGAAAAATATGAAAAGTGTTCAGAATGAAACCAGGCAGTAAATGGATTAGTGAAATCTAATCAAGTGCTGAAACAATCTTGGTGGGGATTTGCAGACTCAGATTGAAGAAATAGAAAATGTGTAACTTGAATTCAGGGGGCCATGGAGCTGACCTATTTGGAGGGTATGGGCTCAGAATTCCTCTTGGCAGAGAGGCTCTATGAAAGAGGTCCCTTTGTCCTTCAGTGGCCTGTGGAAATTCAGTTCTGGCCAAAGCCTTTGTCCAAAAAGCAACCTCAGTACACTCAGACTGTCACTGCAATTCAGTTAAGATGACATACTCTAACTCCATTTCTTTGTGTGTATACAAAATTCATTTCACCCAAGGGAAACATAATCTTAGAGATAATGTGTGCATGTGTGGGCTTCCCCTTGGCTTAGTAGGTAAAAAACCCGCCTGCAAAGCTGGGATGCAGGAGACTCAGGTTTGATCTAAAATCATAATAGTAATATTTTCCTGCTAATTAAGCTAGACTAGGTGCAGATTTGGATTTAAAGAAAATTGAATGTGTTATACACATCAGCCTTGTGATTCTTATTTAAAATATGTAATTCAGTAGCTGATTTAAACTTATGATTTTAAGTTAAAGGAATTGAATATTTTACTAAGTTTGTAAATATTTTTGACTAACAGAGCTTAGAATTCCCTGTATTTTAAATATGACATATTGAATTTTGCTAAATTTTTAAGGGCTTTGAAGGTTTTCCTTATCAGTTCAGTTCAGTTCAGTTGCTCAGTCGTGTCCGACTCTTTGTGACCCCATGAATTGCAGCACGCCAGGCCTCCCTGTCCAGAACCAACTCCCGTAGTTCACTCAGACTCACATCCATCAAGTTGGTGATGCCATCTAGCCATCTCATCCTCGGTCGTCCCCTTCTCCTCCTGCCCCCAATCCCTACCAGCATCAGAGTCTTTTCCAATGACTCAACTCTTCGCATGAGGTGGCCAAAGTACTGGAGTTTCAGCTTTAGCATCATTCCTTCCAAAGAATACCCAGGACTGATCTCCTTTAGAACGGACTAGTTTGATCTCCTTGCAGTCCAAGGGACTCTCAAGAGTCTTCTCCAACACCACAATTCAAAAGTATCAATTCTTTGGCGCTCAGCCTTCTTCACAGTCCAACTTTCACATCCATACATGACCACAGGAAAAACCATAGCCTTGACTAGACAGACCTTTGTTGGCAAAGTAATGTCTCTGCTATTTAATATGCTATCTAGGTTGGTCATAACCCTCTATGAAGACGTACAAGACCTTTTAGAACTAATACCCAAAAAAGATGTCCTTTTCATTACAGTGGGCTGGAATGCAAAAGTAGGAAGTCAAGAGACACCTGGAGTAACAGGCAAATTTGGCCTTGGAATATGGAATGAAGTAGGGCAAAGGCTAATAGAGTTTTGCCAACAGAATGCACCGGTCATAGCAAACACTGTCTTCCAAAAACACAAGAGAAGACTCTATGCATGGACATCACCAAATGGTCAACACCAAAATCAGATTGATTATATTCTTTGTAGCCAAAGATGGAGAAGCTCTATACAGTCAGCAAAAACAAGATCGGGAGCTGACTGTGGCTCAGATCATGAACTCCTTATTGCCAAATTCAGACTTAAATTGAAGAAAGTAGGGAAAACCACTAGACCATTTAGGTATGACCTAAATCAAATCCCTTATGATTATACAGCGGAAGTGAGAAATAGATTTAAGGGCCTAGATCTGATAGATAAGTGCCTGATGAACTATGGACGGAGGTTCATGACATTGTACAGGAGACAGGGATCAAGACCATCCCCAAGAAAAAGAAATGTGAAAAAGCAAAATGGCTGTCTGGGGAGGCCTTACAAATAGCTGTGAAAAGAAGAGAAGCAAAAAGCAAAAGAGAAAAGGAAAGATATAAGCATCTGAATGCAGAGTTCGAAAGAATAGCAAGGAGAGATAAGAAAGCCTTTCTCAGCAATCAATGCAAAGAAATAGAGGAAAACAACGGAATGGGAAAGACTAGAGATCTCTTCAAGAAAATTAGAGATACCAAGGGAACATTTCATGCAAAGATGGGCTCGATAAAGGACATGGTCTGGACCTGACAGAAGCAGAAGATCTTAAGAAGAGGTGGCAAGAATACACAGAAGAACTGTACAAAAAAGACCTTCACAACCCAGATAATCACGATGGTTTTCTTTATGGTGGCATTCAAAAGGTGCTTTTGAAATATGCAATTATATAAAATATGTAAATGTAGTAAAATGTTTGTGTGTTAGTTGCTCAGTCGTGTCTGACTCTTTGCAACCCTATGGACTGAGCCTGCCAGGCTTCTCTGTCTCTGGGATTCTCCAGGTGAGAATACTGGAGTGGGTAGCCATTTCCTTCTCCAGGGGATCTTCCTGATCTAGGGAATGAACGCTGATCTCCCACATTGCAGGCAGATTCTTTACCATCTGAGCCACCAGGGAAGCCCAGTAAAATGTTTAAGAGATCTTAAATTTATAACAGAAATTAAACACACTGAGTCGATCAAAGATTAATCAAATATTTGATTTGACTTCTTGGGAGTGACTATTGAAATTAACTATTTCATTTTTTCATTTTTTTCTAGTTTTATTGAGATATAATTGACATATTACTAGTTTAAGATGTACACCATAATGATTTGATGCATGTATATGTTGCAAAATGACTACCACAAACTGTTTAGCCAGTAGCCATCATCTCACATGCTGCTAAGTCACTTCAGTCGTGTCCGACTCTGTGCGACCCCACAGACGGCAGCCCACCAGGCTCCCCCATCCCTGAGATTCTCCAGGCAAGAACACTGGAGTGGGTTGCCATTTCCTTCTCCAATGCATGAAAGTGAAAAGTGAAAGTGAAGTTGCTCAGTCATGTCCGACTTAGCAATCCCATGGACTTCAGCCTACCAGGCTCCTCTGACCATGGGATTTTCCAGGCAAGAGTACTGGAGTAGGGTGCCATTGCCTTCTCCATAGTCACATTTTTTTCTTTGTAGTGAGAACTTTTAAGATTGGTTCTAATGGCAACGTTCAAATACACAGTGACAAATTGTTGGCTATAGTCAGCATGCTGTTTATTTTATCCCCAGAATTAATTTCTTGTATAGCTGAGAGTTTGTACCTTTTGACCACCTTCACCCATTCACCTGTCCTCCACCCCTGCTTCTGACAATCACCAAACTGGTCTCTGTTTCTGTGAATTTAGTTTTTTTAGATTCTGCATGTAAGTGAGATAATAGAGTGTTTGTTTTTCTTTGAATTATTTCATTGAGCAAAATGTTTTCAAGGTCCATCCATTTATAAATAGAATAAAACATAAAAACTGAAATTAAAAGCTCAGGGAAAATTATGTTTCTGACTTGGTTACTTTAATAAACTGAATAATAATTAGGAAAAAAAAAAAAAAGTCCTGAGTTGTTGAAGTAGCAACTCAGAAAAACCACATTGACACCTACAATAAATCTCATGCAGACAAATTTAAGGAAATTTATCTTTGAAATGGAAAGTGAATTTATAAATAAAACATTAACAACAGTGAACTAAAATGCCCATTAAGATATTTAAAGATGTATAATGTATACCAAATGTTCAAATGAAACTTGTTATTGGTTAAATAAGCTGTACAACACATGGAAAATGTGCATTGGCAGGTGGATTCTTTACCACTGAGCTACCAGGGAATAATGGATATTGGGGAACAATTAGCTGTATCTGTGAAAGTGAACAACCTGAGATTGAAAAAGGAAGAAAGAATACACCCAAAGAGGGAAAGTCCTTTGTCCCTTCGAATCACCACCGCTGGGCTTTGAGGTTCATGTTGCCGCATTTCCCTGATAGTGCCTGAGAGTGGGGATGGGGATGCAAAAGGGATTTCTCAAGGTATTTTGATCATGCACAGGTTCTTAGAGACAGATCTGGCTTGTGATTAGACTAACCAGTGTTACCAATATTGAGGGTTATTTATAGAAATTTAAAACTGTTTCCGTCTAGGGGAAAGTCTGATTTTTTGAGAGGAAAACTGCCTGTATATAAGATAGAGTTCAACACTATGCTGTCAGATTGGAGGGTGATTTGGAGGAAGGGAGGAGAGGAAGAAGTAGTGGATGGTGAATTTTATTTGATTAGGACCTTCTGAAGGAGAGTGATAGGGAATAAGAATGTTTCAGTATTAAAAGAATCTTTCCTCTGAGAGCGAGGGAGGAGGATTGTTTGGAATAGTAAAAACAGCAAACATTTAATGTGTTTTAGGAACTGTTTAGAAGCTTCGCTTGAATGCACTTGATTCTTACAATGACTGTGAATTAAGTACCATTATTATTAGCATTTTGCAAAGAGGATAAATGGGGCATCAAGTTATTAATCAAGGACATACACATGGTTGAAACGAGAATTCGAACCTAAGCATTCTGGTTTCAGTATCTGTGCATGTACCTGCTTTACTGCATTACTCAGCAACCTTTTTTATTTTTGTCTTTTAATTTTATATTGGGGTATAACTGGTAAACAATGTTGTAACAGTTTCAGGTGAAGAGTGAAGGGACTCAGCTATACATATACATGGATTCATTCTCCCCCAAATTCCCCTCCCATCTGGGCTGCCACAAAAACATTGAGCAGAATTCTCTGTGCTATATAGTAGGACCCTGTTCGTTATCTGTTTTAAATATAGCAGTATATATATGTCCATCCCATGCTCCCTAACTATCCCTTTCCCCCCACCCTTCCCTGCAGGCAACCACGAGTTCCATCTCTGTGAGTCTGTTTCTATTTTGTAAATAAGGTCATGTGTATCATTTCTTTTTAGATTCTGCACATAAGGTTTGTCATACGATATTTCTCCTTCTCTGTCTGACTTATTTCACTCAGTATGACGATCTCTGTAACCATCCATGTTTCAGCAACCTTTTTTAAAGAAAGGAAATCATCTCACGTTTATCCCAGTCCAGACTGTGCATAATTCAATGTTGGGAAACATGGCTGTCGTGCTGAAAGCCTAGGCTAGGATAAAAACTGGATTGTGAGTTAACAGGAGGTGGGGTGTGAGAGTGAAGGAGTTCAGAGAAAAACAGCCTTCAAGAAGATAAATCGTCTTTCCTGAAGCAAGGAGCATCAAATGAGGGTTCACAGTCCTGGCCAATATCCCTGGATATTCTGGTCATTTTCTATTTCGTTAACTCGGGCAGTGCACTTAGCCTAGTGCTAGAAAACTTTCCTTTTGTAAATTTCTCTGTGCCTCAGTCTTTGCATCTATGAACTGGAAATACTTCTTATCCTCACAGGCATATTGTAATAGAAATAAATGCTGGAAAGTCTTTGGAGATTTTGATCATAGCATTTAAAGCAATCACTCCAAGTAGTCACATTAGTTCTATAAAGAATGGATTATCCAAACAAGCACACACGTGTCTGATAAATGCCAGAGGTCCTGGCAAAAGCATAGGGCAGTGAAGAAGAGATGAGTTGAGAACTATAGAAAGATATAGCTTTAACTACAGGGACAGCTGGTTGTTTAGTGAGGGAGGAATAAGGCTTAGAATGTGAGTGCTGGCTTCAGACTTTTCAAGTACATAATCAAGGTGGTTGATAATTTACTGGCCTTCATAAGAGAACAAACATGAAGCTGCCACAACCCCTACCCAGGAGGACTCTGAATATGATGGTGCCAATACAAATTCTCTGGATTTCTTGATTCTGTTAGCACAGAAACATTTGGGAGGAGCTGGGTTTTGGGGTTGAGGCTGTTGTCCATTTTTTAGGGCAGTTTTCCTCTGTGCATAGATATTTAACTAATATGTGTAGAAGGTAACATCAAGCGGTGAGCAGGGATGTTTGGGATCATTCAGCTTTGACTTGATTTCTGGTCCCTCCCATCAGCCAAGTGACCTTGAATAAATGACTCATCCTCTCTAAACTTCCCTGACTATAAAATGAAAATAAGAGGCCCTACCTCTTTAGATGGTTGGGAGGGTTATGAGTGTGCATGGCCAGTTGTGTCTGACTCTTTCCAACCCCATGGACTGTAGCCCACCAGGCTCCTCTGTCCATGAGATTCTCCAGGCAAGAATACTGGAGTGGGTTGCCATTTCCTCCTTCAGGAGATTTTCCCAACCCAGGGATCGAACCTATGTCTCCTGTGTTGGCAGGCAGATACTTTACCATTGAGCCACCTGGGAAGTCCCTGAGAGGATTACAGGAACATGTAAAGTGCTTAACACTGTGATGGAGTGCTAAAATCATGTTAGCTATTATTTTTAATACTATCATTTGCTGGAGAAAACTCTTGAGAGTCCTTTGGACAGCAAGGAGATCAAAACGGTCAATTCTAAAGAAAATCAACTCTGAATATTCATTGGAAGGACTGCTATTGAAGCTCCAACACTTTGGCTACCTGATGTGAAGAGCTAACTCATTGGAAAACACCCTGATGCTGGAAAAGATTGAGGGCAAGAGGAGAAGTGGGTGACAAAGGATGAGATGGTTGGATGGCATCACTGACTCAATAGACATGAGCTGAGCAAACTCCAGGAGATAGTGAAGGACAGGGAAACCTGGTTGCTGCAGTCTATGGGGTCACAAAGAGTCTGATACAACTAAGCATGTGTTGTGAATGCTAACAACGATTCTTAGGAGAACCACACTCTTAGAAAACCACTCAGCAAGGGGCTACACAGAGTTTGTGGTAATACCAGCTACCCATGTGTCTTCTATGAGCATCTGCAAAAGATATGATTGATTACCCAAACTTTGGCAAAGTCTCTGTGTCTACAGCAAGACCTGGGGATAGGACTGTGAGTTAGCCAAAGCAATCTATAACAATTTTGAAGTTCCTGGCACATGTTGGAGCTACAGAGTATCTTGATGCTTATGAGAAAATCTTGCAACTGTTCTGCTATAATTATATGTAAATCGAAGACTTGGCACTGGCACATTTCCGTTTAGCAAATGTGTCTAAATAAATTGATCTTCCTTGTCTAAGACAGCATGGATATCTCCAACCATTAGTGTTTTTCTGCCACTGGGTTGGTTTTTGTCTAGCCTGGGGTAATTCCAGGCAACAGGCCATTGTCCCAAATGCATTTCTGATTGATTTTCTGCCTAACAACTGACAACTTAACTTTTCAGCAGGAGGTCTGAGCTCAGGCCTCCTTTTTAATGCTTCAGAATGTAATATGATCCTGATGGATGGTTCCGAAGAACAACTGGCTTTTGTGATGGAAAAGAAAGTGTAAGACTTGGTTCCCAAACACACACTGACTTCTTCCATATGGACTACATTACTGTAAATTAGAGAAGAGTGGGGGTGGTGAAGAGGAGGGTTGCTTTTATGGGAAAGGTCAGGATTTAATTCTATCATTATCTTCTTGCTTATAATTTAAAGTCCTCTGCTCCCACTGGAAGTTATTGATTCATGAAAGTGCTTGGTGAAGGTGGTTGCATAATATACTTGACTCCTTATAACTTTGCAAAAGGCATTTAGAATCCTATTTTAAAAACCTGATTCTAGCAGGTATCAACAGTCATAAATTGTTTAGTGGTTAGCTTTGGTGCTGTATGATACAGCTTGTAGTTTGTCTGAAGTAGATGTGATTCTCGAGACTTGATTCTAATTAAACAGGCTACTGTTGGCTCTTGAGGGTTTCTCCAACCAGCAGTTGCATTTGATATTTGCATCCAAGTCATTCCTGCAGGATGGAAGCTTCTTGGACAAACCTCCAAGTCAATCAAAAGGATTACCAGGATATTAATCCCAAATATAAAATCCCCAGCTGTTGGTAAACATATATGAGCTATGCTTCTAAACTATCACAGTTGAGTGACTCTTGAGTTTAAGGTTCCTTTTAAGTGGCAGATGGAATTCCAATTGGTTTAACTACTTTTAAGTCCACAGGAGTCTGGGTTCTATTTAGGTGGTCAAACTAGAAAAATCTGATGGTAAATTCATATTAATCAGTACCAATGGATATACAACGGGTTCAATCCCTGGGTAAGGAAGATATCCTGGAGAAGGAAGTGACAACCCACTCCGCTATTCTTGCCTGTGAAACCCCGTGGACAGAGGAGCCTGGTGGGCTACAGTCTATGGGGTTGCAAAGGAGTCAGACACGACTTGGCGACTAAACAACAACAAAGGAGAAACATACCAAAACCTGATGTTCCGTTTTCCAAGCCTTTGTTTATGCTGCTTCTCAGTCCAGACAGTTTTCCTCCATTCTCGTCTCATATCCCAATCCTTCCAAATTCACTTCATAATCCACTGTGGAGTCCTGGTTACTTTGTCCCTATGACCTGTTCTGTTTTTCACTAGCTGATACATTTGTGGTCTGCACCATCCAACTCAGTTTATAATTATATTATGTTTCATGTGTATCTCTTATTAATTTTTGTTCATTGGCTCTTCCTCTCTGAACTGCAGTTCACTGATGGCAGGGATGTTATTTCATACCGTCCTTCTCTCCTTACAGCTGTCCAGCTCAGTGCCAGACATCCACAAACCAAGCATTTATATACAATTTAAAGCATAACTATTGGGACTTCCTGGCACTCCAGTGGTTAGGACTCCAAGCCTCCATGGCAAGAGGCCTGGCTTCCATCCGGGGTCAAGGAACCAAGATCCTGCATGCCACTCAGTACAGACAAAAAAGAACAAAAAGAAACCCCCGAACTATAATTATTGAAAACTTTTGCAAAATGTACACGCGGTCCGCTGCGAGAGCCGGGCGGCGCACTACGCGCGGCCGGGAGGAGCTGCCCCACGTCCGAGGTCGGGGACAGCAGCCTAGAGTGCCAGGCTGCGACGGCGCAGGAACGGCCGAGAGGAGCTACCCTGTGCTGAGGTCAGTGGCGGCCCGGGAGGAGACACCCGGCGTCCGAGGTCAGGGCGGCAGCTGGGTGGAGCTACCCCGCATCCGAGGTCAGTGGCGGCCGGGAGGAGACACCCCGTGTCCGAGGTCAGGGGCGGCCGGGAGGCGACACCCCGCGTCCGAGGTCAGGGCGGCGGCCGGGAAGAGCTGCCCGACGTCTGAGGCCAGTGACGGCCGGGAGAAGACACCCGGCGTCCGAGGTCAGGGCGGCAGCTGGGTGGAGCCACCGCGCATCCGAGGCCAGTGGCGGCCGGGGGGAGACACCCCGCGTCCGAGGTCAGGGGCGTCTGAGGTCAGGGTGGCAGCTGGGTGGAGCCACCCCGCATCCGAGGCCAGTGGCGGCTGGGGGCAGACACCCCGTGTGGTCCAAGGTCAGGGCGGCGGCCGGGAGGAGCTGCCCCACTTCCGAGGCCAGTGGCGGCCGGGGGGAAACACCCCGCATCCGAGGTCAGGGGCAGTCGGGAGAAGCCACCTCGAGCTAGAGGCCAGGGGCGGTGACCCCGGGGAGCCACCACAAGCCCGAGGCCAGGGGTGGCAGCTGGGAGGGGCCACCTCGAGCCCGGAGCCAAGGGCGGTGACCCTGAGCCTGAGCCCGAGGCCAGAGGCGGCAGCTGGGAGGAGCCACCCACGCCCGAGGCCAGGGCCGGCAGCAGGGAGGAGCAACCCAAGGATCAGCAGGAGGGCCTAGAGGATCTATCCCACGTTGAAGGTCAGGAACAGCCCCTCGTCCAAGGTAAGGAGCCGCGGCTGTGCTTTGCTGAAGCAGCCGTGAAGAGATGCCCCACACCCAAGGTAAGAGAAACCCAAGTAAGATGATAGGTGGTGCAAGAGGGCATCAGAGGGCAGACATACTGAAACCATACTCACAGAAAACTAGTCAATCTAATCACACTAGGACCACAGCCTTGTCTAACTCAATGAAACCAAGCCATGCCTGCAGGGCAACCCAAGGCGGGCGGGTCATGGTGGAGAGGGCTGACAGAACGTGGTCCACTGGAGAAGGGAATGGCAAGCCACTTCAGTATTCTTGCCTTGAGAACCCCATGAACAGTATGAACAGGCAAAATGATAGGATATCAAAAGAGGAACTCCCCAGGTCATTAGGTGCCCAATATGCTACTGGAGATCAGTGGAGCAATAAGTCCAGAAAGAATGAAGGGATGGAGCCAAAGCGAAAACAATACCCAGTTGTGCATGTGACTGGTGATAGAAGCAAGATCCGATGCTGTAAAGAGCAATACTGCATAGGAACCTGGAATGTCAGGTCCATGAATCAAGGCAAATTGGAAGTGGTCAAACAAGAGATGACAAGGGTGAACGTCGACATTCTAGGAATCAGCGAACTAAAATGGACTGGAATGGGTGAATTTAACTCAGATGACCATTATATCTACTACTGCGGGCAGGAATCCCTCAGAAGAAATGGAGTAGCCATCATGGTCAACAAAAGAGTCCGAAATGCAGTACTTGGATGCAATCTCAAAAACGACAGAATGATCTCTGTTCGTCTCCAAGGAAAACCATTCAATATCACAGTTATCCAAGTCTATGCCCCAACCAGTAATGCTGAAGAAGCTGAAGTTGAACGGTTTTATGAAGACCTACAAGATCTTTTAGAACTAACACCCAAAAAAGATGTCCTTTTCATTATAGGGGACTGGAATGCTAAAGTAGGAAGTCAAGAAACACCTGGAGTAACAGGCAAATTTGGCCTTGGAATGCGGAATGAAGCAGGGCAAAGACTAATAGAGTTTTGCCAAGAAAATGCACTGGTGAGAAGGAAAGGAGCCCGAAAGGCAAGCAGAGCCTGCAGAAGGCGGGAGCCGCCACGACCCCAGGGCAGAAGCCCACCTCCCAGGTCAAAGACTGAGCTCCCTGCATCCAGGCGAGGCAGGCAGGCCCGCCCTTCCCCCACCCCCCACCCCGCCCGCTCCAGTCCTGGGATTCTCCGCATTCCAGAGCCCACCAAATAACAATGGCAGTGTTTGTGGCATCTCAGATCAAGCTTGGAAACTTTTAAATGTCAAAATGAATGATGTGAAAGACTTGTGGGAGCAGCGAAGAGGGAAAAGCTGAGCTGAGAAACGAGAGGCCAGGGGCGCCAGAGGGGCCACTGGTTAACACGTCTGCAGGGCTCCAGCGTCTTTTAATAAAAGGGATACTCAGAAGCAGAGAAACATCTTGAGCTGTCACGAGAGCCAGTGATATGGCAAAAACGAGAAGATTTATGCAGTCCCGGCGGGGATAGCTGGGCGCATGTTACTGATTCACAGAAGATCTACTGTCTGGGCCTGGGGACGGGCAGGAGCTGCGGATCTGCACCAAGGACGTGACTGAGCAAGGAGCCCCATCGCCGCAGCTGACCCAGACCTGGGGTCCCGATCTGAGGACACCCCCAGCCTTGCTCAGAGCAGGGGGCCCCATGACTGTAGCTCCGCACATGGAAGGCCAGCTTTGTCACTCGATTCCACCGCCCACATCGGCCCCTCCAGAGAACAAGGGCCGCTCTGGCCTCTTAGAGCCCTTCATCCCCTGGGTGGAGGTGCCCTGTGGACCACAGCGGGGAAGCCAGGGCTCCCGCCCCACTCTGCCTGCCTCCCTGGCCAGAGAACTGGATTCCACATGCCTCAACTAAGACCAAGAGCAGCCAAATAAATGTTAACTATTAAAAAGCAGCAGCAGAAACAACCACAGCAGAGTAGACCCACTGGAGCAAAGCCACAGAGATCGGGGACGCCCCGCTCCTGGCTCTCAGGAGGTCATGGGTCCCCATCTAGGAGAAGCAATGTGGCAAACGAATCGTTCCAATGCACGTGGCCTGGGGATGGGTTTCCAAGAAAAAGGGGCTGAACACTCTTTCAGAATATAAGCTGAGCTCGGTTCAGTTGCCAGCCTTGAGTGAGGTCCACGGCTGGTCTCTCCACGGCCCAGACCCACACGCGGCCAAGTCCAGATCATCTCCAGACCTCTGGCTCTCCCAAAGTCAGGTTTCCCAATGAATTCACTGAAAAGTCATCTTAGCAGAGGACAGCATGAGGAGTGAGATGAGGATACATTTCACTGTACAGGGTCTGATACCTAGCGCTCACGGGCGGCTGGCAGGCTGGCAGCCCTCAGCTGCCTGCGAGAGACGGGTCCATCCCCTGAACAAGGCTGAGTGCAGGGGTGCCACCTGGGTCCCCCCAGACCACAGGTCAACAGATGACAGCATCTTCATGCTGCGAGGCTCAGCGTCTGGCACAGTCAGTCTGAGTAGGGAATGGATGGGCAAGGCGGGCATAGGCCCCTCGTTAGGCCTGAGACAATGAAAGAGGTGGGCAAGCTATCCTGCCTGGGGCGGAGAGCGGATCTCCGAAGAGGGGAACATAGGCTAGGGAGCCCCACCTCCCTCACCCCCATGACCCCTTGCTGGGGGACCAGCCTATGATGACTGAATTTATCTGGGGTTTTCCAGCAGCAGGTAGACAAATGAGACGAGCCCGGGACCAGGTGAGCCTCGGCCTGCTGCTCACACTCACCTGGCCTCAGAGGACAAGCCCCACACTGTGTACCAGCTGCCACATCTGTAAAATGAGGACTAGAGCACCCAGCAAGTGTCCAGGACATCGGAGACAACATCACCATAGGGAAAGCACGCCGCACGGCTTCCTGCATACAACAGGTGCTCAGTAAGTGTTCACCACTGCACTGCCTGGTGGTCCAGTGGTTAAGAATCTGCCTACCGAGGCGGGAGACACAAGTTCCATTTCTGGGGAAGATCCCACCTGCCGTGGAACAAGTAAGCCCGTGCGCGTGCGCTACAACTACTGAACCTGCGCTCTGGAACCCGGAGCTGCAACCACGGAAGCCCAAGGGGCCTGTGCTCCACAACCAGAGACGCCCCCGCAGGGAGCAGCCTGAGAATCGCAACGAAGAGTAGCCCCTCTCGCCGCAACGAGAGAAAGCCCTCTAAGCGATGAAGACCCGGGGCACCCCAAACTAAAATTTAATTAATGAATTACTAGCGGCTTAAGGTGCTTTCTCCAATGAAGCGATGCCGACATGTCTTGCTTGAAAGAGCGCCCCTGGAGCCTCAGGGACACTCAGTCAGCACCTGTGAATGTAATGCAGGAGGTGGGGGGGCTGTGCGAGGGAGAGGGGGTGACCTCAGGCGGTCTGAGGAGCGGGTGGAGGCAGGGACCCTGCCAGGGAGCAGAGAACACAGGAGGCTTCCTCTGGCCCCCTCGCCATCCATCCTGCCCAGAGCAGATGAGGAGGGGGGCAGGGGTCGCCCACCTCGGGGCCAGCCCCCGCCCACCCCACGTCCTGGTTCCTCAGGGACATCCCCCCACTTCCCGAGAGCTCCCCCTTATTGTGGGCACTCAGGAGTGCAGGGCCCGATCTTTACAGAACCACTGCCACACGCTGGCAGATGCAAGGAAGTCAGCCCAGCGCCTGGAGGACAGCCCCACGTGTCCTCTGTTTACAGGATGTCAAGTCCAAGCAGGGCGGAGCGCAGGCCTGCGGGGAGCAGGAGTCACACGTCAGCAGGAAGGTCACCGTCGGGGGCAAGGCAGAGCGGCCCCCTGCGGGACCAGGGCTCCAGGCCTGCCGCTGAGGAAGGAGACTCGAAGGCAGGACGGTGTGGCCCAGTTCTGATGGGCAAAGGGGGGAAGAAGCTGCCAACAGCCATGGAGACTTCCAGAAAGACTCGGGCCCCTGCCGGGAAGCAGAGCGGACCCTCCACGATGCCCAGCTCCCTTGTCTCAGGGTGGACTTCCAGAACTGACCCAAAGGGACCACCATCAACACCGAGAGGAGCCCCACGCTCCCGCCACGCTGACCGGCTCCAGGGCCGCCCCTGAGGAGTCCCCTCTGCAGCCCTGCCCTTCTGTCCAGCCTCACCGTAGGGAGCCCACACCTGATCAGAGCTGGGCTGCTCAGCATCCCTGCCCACAAACCCAACTTGCTGAGAGATGTGGTCTCTCCCTAGAGGACCAACAGACAGCGTGTGAACTTGAAGCTGTGAGCGGTCCTGCCATCCTCGCCGGAGACTGTGGAACCAACAGTCTTTCTGCAGGGACAGGCTGGAACAAAGCTGGTGCGCGCATAAGAGCTGAGGGGTGGAATACTACTCAGCCATAAATAAGAATGAAATAATGCATTTTGTATCAACATGGATGGACCTGGAGATTATTATACCAAGTGAAGTAAGTCAGACAGAGAAAGACAAATACCAAACAATATCACTAATATGTGGATGCTAAAAAAAATGATACAAATGAACTCATTTACAAAACAGAAATAGACTCACAGCCATAGAAAATGAACTTATGGTTACCACTGGTAGGGGGATAAATTAGGAGTTTGGGATTAACAGATACACACTACTATAAAGCAGGTAAACAATAAGGACCTACTGTACAGTACGGGTAACAATAACCAGTATCCTGTAATAACCTATAATGGAAAAGAATCTGAAAAAGAGTATATATATGTATATATATATGCATAACAGAATCACTTTGTTGTATACCTGAAAGTAACACAATATTGTAAATCAACTATACTTCAAGTTTTTAAAAAATGAGCTGAGAGAACAAAAATTTATAGAAACACTTCTACATCCACCCCCATCTCCATGAGTTTTCTGGCGTTTTCCCAAGAAACTCTTTTTTCCACTTACGTTAACCAGGTTTGATTTTTGATGCTCACAACGAAAACCTCAGACAAGTCAAACACGTTACCACACTGGATTCCCATAACAAGCTCCCACAACAAGCCTACATGGACAATACTATTTTTTGCATTTCACACATAAGCAGATGAAGGCAGGGTCTCCAGAGCTTGGATCTGCTGCTAGATCTTCTGTCTCTGAAGCCTGCTGTCCTCCTTGTGGGATTAGGGGCCTCTCTGCGGCCACCTTGCCTCAAGCGTCAAGTGAGGAGACTGCAGCTGAGATCACAGTCACGCCCGCCGGAGGACGCAGCCGTGGTGAAGGAAGCCAGCAGGGGAGGAAACGGTCCAGAAGGCCCACAGCTGCTGGAGGGAAGTGGCCGTGAGCCGGTCTATCCAGAGCCGGCCCTCCGTCTCACAGTGGTGACCCTCAGATCTGTCTCTTATACACATCTCCGCTCCAGTCCTGGGATTCTCCGCATTCCAGAGCCCACCAAATAACAATGGCAGTGTTTGTGGCATCTCAGATCAAGCTTGGAAACTTTTAAATGTCAAAATGAATGATGTGAAAGACTTGTGGGAGCAGCGAAGAGGGAAAAGCTGAGCTGAGAAACGAGAGGCCAGGGGCGCCAGAGGGGCCACTGGTTAACACGTCTGCAGGGCTCCAGCGTCTTTTAATAAAAGGGATACTCAGAAGCAGAGAAACATCTTGAGCTGTCACGAGAGCCAGTGATATGGCAAAAACGAGAAGATTTATGCAGTCCCGGCGGGGATAGCTGGGCGCATGTTACTGATTCACAGAAGATCTACTGTCTGGGCCTGGGGACGGGCAGGAGCTGCGGATCTGCACCAAGGACGTGACTGAGCAAGGAGCCCCATCGCCGCAGCTGACCCAGACCTGGGGTCCCGATCTGAGGACACCCCCAGCCTTGCTCAGAGCAGGGGGCCCCATGACTGTAGCTCCGCACATGGAAGGCCAGCTTTGTCACTCGATTCCACCGCCCACATCGGCCCCTCCAGAGAACAAGGGCCGCTCTGGCCTCTTAGAGCCCTTCATCCCCTGGGTGGAGGTGCCCTGTGGACCACAGCGGGGAAGCCAGGGCTCCCGCCCCACTCTGCCTGCCTCCCTGGCCAGAGAACTGGATTCCACATGCCTCAACTAAGACCAAGAGCAGCCAAATAAATGTTAACTATTAAAAAGCAGCAGCAGAAACAACCACAGCAGAGTAGACCCACTGGAGCAAAGCCACAGAGATCGGGGACGCCCCGCTCCTGGCTCTCAGGAGGTCATGGGTCCCCATCTAGGAGAAGCAATGTGGCAAACGAATCGTTCCAATGCACGTGGCCTGGGGATGGGTTTCCAAGAAAAAGGGGCTGAACACTCTTTCAGAATATAAGCTGAGCTCGGTTCAGTTGCCAGCCTTGAGTGAGGTCCACGGCTGGTCTCTCCACGGCCCAGACCCACACGCGGCCAAGTCCAGATCATCTCCAGACCTCTGGCTCTCCCAAAGTCAGGTTTCCCAATGAATTCACTGAAAAGTCATCTTAGCAGAGGACAGCATGAGGAGTGAGATGAGGATACATTTCACTGTACAGGGTCTGATACCTAGCGCTCACGGGCGGCTGGCAGGCTGGCAGCCCTCAGCTGCCTGCGAGAGACGGGTCCATCCCCTGAACAAGGCTGAGTGCAGGGGTGCCACCTGGGTCCCCCCAGACCACAGGTCAACAGATGACAGCATCTTCATGCTGCGAGGCTCAGCGTCTGGCACAGTCAGTCTGAGTAGGGAATGGATGGGCAAGGCGGGCATAGGCCCCTCGTTAGGCCTGAGACAATGAAAGAGGTGGGCAAGCTATCCTGCCTGGGGCGGAGAGCGGATCTCCGAAGAGGGGAACATAGGCTAGGGAGCCCCACCTCCCTCACCCCCATGACCCCTTGCTGGGGGACCAGCCTATGATGACTGAATTTATCTGGGGTTTTCCAGCAGCAGGTAGACAAATGAGACGAGCCCGGGACCAGGTGAGCCTCGGCCTGCTGCTCACACTCACCTGGCCTCAGAGGACAAGCCCCACACTGTGTACCAGCTGCCACATCTGTAAAATGAGGACTAGAGCACCCAGCAAGTGTCCAGGACATCGGAGACAACATCACCATAGGGAAAGCACGCCGCACGGCTTCCTGCATACAACAGGTGCTCAGTAAGTGTTCACCACTGCACTGCCTGGTGGTCCAGTGGTTAAGAATCTGCCTACCGAGGCGGGAGACACAAGTTCCATTTCTGGGGAAGATCCCACCTGCCGTGGAACAAGTAAGCCCGTGCGCGTGCGCTACAACTACTGAACCTGCGCTCTGGAACCCGGAGCTGCAACCACGGAAGCCCAAGGGGCCTGTGCTCCACAACCAGAGACGCCCCCGCAGGGAGCAGCCTGAGAATCGCAACGAAGAGTAGCCCCTCTCGCCGCAACGAGAGAAAGCCCTCTAAGCGATGAAGACCCGGGGCACCCCAAACTAAAATTTAATTAATGAATTACTAGCGGCTTAAGGTGCTTTCTCCAATGAAGCGATGCCGACATGTCTTGCTTGAAAGAGCGCCCCTGGAGCCTCAGGGACACTCAGTCAGCACCTGTGAATGTAATGCAGGAGGTGGGGGGGCTGTGCGAGGGAGAGGGGGTGACCTCAGGCGGTCTGAGGAGCGGGTGGAGGCAGGGACCCTGCCAGGGAGCAGAGAACACAGGAGGCTTCCTCTGGCCCCCTCGCCATCCATCCTGCCCAGAGCAGATGAGGAGGGGGGCAGGGGTCGCCCACCTCGGGGCCAGCCCCCGCCCACCCCACGTCCTGGTTCCTCAGGGACATCCCCCCACTTCCCGAGAGCTCCCCCTTATTGTGGGCACTCAGGAGTGCAGGGCCCGATCTTTACAGAACCACTGCCACACGCTGGCAGATGCAAGGAAGTCAGCCCAGCGCCTGGAGGACAGCCCCACGTGTCCTCTGTTTACAGGATGTCAAGTCCAAGCAGGGCGGAGCGCAGGCCTGCGGGGAGCAGGAGTCACACGTCAGCAGGAAGGTCACCGTCGGGGGCAAGGCAGAGCGGCCCCCTGCGGGACCAGGGCTCCAGGCCTGCCGCTGAGGAAGGAGACTCGAAGGCAGGACGGTGTGGCCCAGTTCTGATGGGCAAAGGGGGGAAGAAGCTGCCAACAGCCATGGAGACTTCCAGAAAGACTCGGGCCCCTGCCGGGAAGCAGAGCGGACCCTCCACGATGCCCAGCTCCCTTGTCTCAGGGTGGACTTCCAGAACTGACCCAAAGGGACCACCATCAACACCGAGAGGAGCCCCACGCTCCCGCCACGCTGACCGGCTCCAGGGCCGCCCCTGAGGAGTCCCCTCTGCAGCCCTGCCCTTCTGTCCAGCCTCACCGTAGGGAGCCCACACCTGATCAGAGCTGGGCTGCTCAGCATCCCTGCCCACAAACCCAACTTGCTGAGAGATGTGGTCTCTCCCTAGAGGACCAACAGACAGCGTGTGAACTTGAAGCTGTGAGCGGTCCTGCCATCCTCGCCGGAGACTGTGGAACCAACAGTCTTTCTGCAGGGACAGGCTGGAACAAAGCTGGTGCGCGCATAAGAGCTGAGGGGTGGAATACTACTCAGCCATAAATAAGAATGAAATAATGCATTTTGTATCAACATGGATGGACCTGGAGATTATTATACCAAGTGAAGTAAGTCAGACAGAGAAAGACAAATACCAAACAATATCACTAATATGTGGATGCTAAAAAAAATGATACAAATGAACTCATTTACAAAACAGAAATAGACTCACAGCCATAGAAAATGAACTTATGGTTACCACTGGTAGGGGGATAAATTAGGAGTTTGGGATTAACAGATACACACTACTATAAAGCAGGTAAACAATAAGGACCTACTGTACAGTACGGGTAACAATAACCAGTATCCTGTAATAACCTATAATGGAAAAGAATCTGAAAAAGAGTATATATATGTATATATATATGCATAACAGAATCACTTTGTTGTATACCTGAAAGTAACACAATATTGTAAATCAACTATACTTCAAGTTTTTAAAAAATGAGCTGAGAGAACAAAAATTTATAGAAACACTTCTACATCCACCCCCATCTCCATGAGTTTTCTGGCGTTTTCCCAAGAAACTCTTTTTTCCACTTACGTTAACCAGGTTTGATTTTTGATGCTCACAACGAAAACCTCAGACAAGTCAAACACGTTACCACACTGGATTCCCATAACAAGCTCCCACAACAAGCCTACATGGACAATACTATTTTTTGCATTTCACACATAAGCAGATGAAGGCAGGGTCTCCAGAGCTTGGATCTGCTGCTAGATCTTCTGTCTCTGAAGCCTGCTGTCCTCCTTGTGGGATTAGGGGCCTCTCTGCGGCCACCTTGCCTCAAGCGTCAAGTGAGGAGACTGCAGCTGAGATCACAGTCACGCCCGCCGGAGGACGCAGCCGTGGTGAAGGAAGCCAGCAGGGGAGGAAACGGTCCAGAAGGCCCACAGCTGCTGGAGGGAAGTGGCCGTGAGCCGGTCTATCCAGAGCCGGCCCTCCGTCTCACAGTGGTGACCCTCAGATCTTCCTTGTTCGTCCCTTAGTTCCTTGTGCACGTTTCTTGGCCCTAAGCACATGTGACCACCATCATCTGCTTCTACTCCGTTTCTCCAGCTGGGCTCTGAGCCCCGTGAAGGAGAGAGACCACTTGCTGCAATGTCTTGGGTACAAGCAAGGCTTCTCTAAATGTTTGTTAAGTGAATAAAACAAGGAGTGATGTACACGAGTCTGTTAATATGTGTGTGTGTGCTCAGCTGCGTCCAACTCTGCGAGCCCATGGGCTGTAGCCTGCCAGGCTCCTCTGTCCATGGGATTTTTCAGGCTAGTATACTGGTGTGGGCTGCCGTTTCCTCCTTCAGGGGATCTTTACGAACCAGGGATTGAAACTGCGTCTCCTGAGCCTCCTACATTGGCAGGCAGATTTGTTACCTCTGAGCCACCTTTGTACTCAGGGAATTAAATCGGTGATGAAGGTGCAGTACCTAAATTTGGCACTAGATGGAACCCAAGCACACCAAGAAGATGCTTCTGAGACAGGTAGGTGTGGGTTTTGGTTTTTTTTTTTTGGTGGATAGGTTTTTTGTTTCGTGTTTTTTTCTTTTTTTGATGTATTCCTTTCTTTTCTTTTTTTAGAAATCATTCATGTGTTTATTTACGGCTGCACTGGGTCTTTGCTACTGTGCACAGGCTTTCTCTAGTCGTGGCAAGCGGGGGCTGATCTCTAATTGTGTGTATGGGCTTCTCATTGCAGTCATTCCTCTTGCTGCAGAGCATGGGCTCTAGGTGCCTGGGCTGCAGCAGCTGTGGCTAACAGGCTCTAGAGCACTGGCTCAGCAGTTGTGGCACATAGGCTTAGCGGTCCTGCCGGATGTGGGATCTTTCCAGACCAGGGATCAAACCGATGTCCCCTGCACTGGCAGATGAATTCTTCACCACTAAGCCACCAGGGAAGCCTGGTCCAGGGGCTTTAAAGAAGACTGTGGCATGTCCCCTTAACTGAATAGCAGTTAGCTTGCACAAATGATCCATCCTCAGTAGGACATACTGTATTAATCAGGGTTCTCCAGAGAAACAGAACCAATAGGCTACGTATAGAAATGGATTTATTATAAGAAGCTGACTCCTGCAACTATAGAGGTTGACAAGTCCAAAATCTGCAATGTGGGCTGACAAGCTGAAGACCCAGGAGAGCCAAAGGTGCAGATGAATTTCAAAGGCCATCAGCTGAGGACTTGCCTGGTAGTCCAGAGGCTAAGACTCCTTGTTCTCAAGGCAGGGGGCCCCGGGTTCCGTCCCTGGTCAGGGAACTAGATCCCACATGCTGCAACTAAGAGGTCACATGCCACAACTAAAAGAGCCTGCATGTCCCAACTAAGACCTGAAGGAGCTACATAAATAAGTGTATATATCTCTAAAGCCTCCAGGTGGACATTCCCTCCAGCTTAGGGAGTCGCGTCTTCTTGTTCTACCCAGGACTTCAACTGATTGGCTGTGGCCCACCCACATTAGAGAGGGCAATCTGCTTTCCTCAAAGTTCACCCATTTAAATGCTAATCTCATCTGAAAACACCTTCCAACTGACACATAAAGTTAATCACCACATAATACCCTTTGAGCTGTTGGTCCAGAGTGGCTGTGACCTTGCATGGAGGCCTACCTCTCTCTTAATGAATGCAGAGTGCTAGAATAAAGACCTGGTTCCTCTTCTCCCCAAATCCAAAGTTTAGATTGATCAATGTGTTTTTCCTGCTGGGACCCTACCCCTCCAGAGAAAGCAATACACGGGATATGAACCATGACAGTGGTTATCAGCTAACTTTCTAGGGGCACCATCCTAACCTATGGGGCTTGAGTATACCGTTTGAAAATTTTTAGTCAAGGTTTAAGAATTAGTTGATAATCCCTAAAAGCCTGTGAATTGATTGTAAGAAATTTAATTGGAGATGAGGAAGTGGGAAGACGGAGGAGAAAGTTCACTCTCTCAGCTGCTCAGAGCTAAAATCCCCTCTCAGCTGCTCAAAGCTCTATGAGCAAATTCACTAAATGGAGTCACCTTTACCTTCCTATTGTCAACTGGAAACATTTGCTTGTTTAAAGGAAGTCTCCTGCATTCAGTGTGATTGTTACAATCTCTCTGCTGAAGGTAGGTGCAAGGTGGAGACCCAGGCTCAGCAGTTTCATAAATGACCCCTTGTTAGGTGAGACACAAACTTGTTTTAGCTGCAAAATTATTTTCTTTCACCATAAAACTGCAAATGGTTCTGTCATCAGTAAAATCACTCATGACCCTTCTGTACTGGTATTTTTACACAACCCTTCTCAGGAAAAACTGGTGTTTATACATTGTCAACACAATAAAAGATATTTTATTTAAAGTGAAAATTTCCCATTTGCAATAGACTCATTAAAAATCACTGGGGTAAAAAGCCGTGTTAAATCAAATGAGATAAACTCGACTTTGCAATCCAGTTTTTAAAATAAGACTTCTTACAGAAATACCATTAGTGAGCTAGTGGGGTTTCTGTCTTGAAAGAAAGCCACTGTGGCCTGTCCCTTGGTCCACCGGGGTGAGGATGAAGGGCCAGGACAGCACAGAGAAGGTTCTGTATGGTGGGGATGCCCTTCTATCACAACACACAACCTAGGCATGGTATGGTGTTATTAGGTCATATCCGATCCCCCAAGAGAAGACTGAAATACACTATGGAACAGTAGGGAGGTTCCTCAGAAAACTAAAAATAGAGTTGCCATTTGTTATTTGTTGTTCAGCCGCTCAGGCGTGTCCAACTCTTTGTGACCCCAGGGACTGCAGCAACGCCAGGCTTCCCTGTCCTTCACCATTCCCAGAGTTTGCCCAGACTTATGTCCACTGAATTGCCATATAATCCAGCAGTCCCACTCCTGGGTATATATCCAGAGAAAAGATACATAATTCGAAAAGATACATGCACCCCAATATTCACTGCAATAGCCAAGACATGGAAGTAACTTAAGTGTCCATCCACGGAGGACTGGATAAAGAAGGGGTACATATATACATGGAATACTACTCAGCCATAAAAATGGATGAAATAGTGCCATTTGCAGCAATATGGATGCAACCAGAGATTATCATACTAAGTGAAATCAGTCAGAAAAAGACAAATACTATATGATATGACTTATATGTGGAATCTGAAATAGCACACAAATAAAGTTTTATCTGTGAACGCAGACTCACAGACGTAGAGAACAGACTTGTGGTTAAGGGGGATGGGGAGAGAGGAGGATGGACTGGGAGTCTGGGCTTGTAAAAAACAAAACAGACGATAAAGACTGAAATAAGGCTGAGACCAGTTCTGAGCAATGGTTCTCTCCTTGGAGGTGAAGGTGGCTATTGCCCTCTCATACCCATTCTCTGAAGTAAAATGAATAGATCAACAGAGCATGCAACTCCAAGCTAAAATACTAAAATCCAGACTCTAATAATAACTCAAGGACTTCCGTGTGGTGCAGTCGCTAAGACTCCATGCTACCCATGCAGGGGGGCTTGGGTTTGATCCTTGGTCAGGGAACTAGCTCCCGCATGCCACAACTAAAGATCCCACTTGCCGCAACTACAACTTGGCACCGCCAAATAAATAAATTAAATGTTTTTTAAAAAGACCAACACACTTGACCAATTATCTAGGAGTCGTTCCAAATCATTCCATTTTCATTGTCCAATTGCTCCCCTATCTGGCTTTTCCAGGAAAAAAAAAAAAAAAACCTGGCAATTAAAAAGGTGCAAAGCCTTCCCTGGTGGCTCACTGGCAAAAAAATCCACTGGCCAATGCAGGAGACACGTGTTGAAGCAATTTAGCCCCTGAAAGTGTTAGTTGTTCCGTTTTGTCCAACTCTTTGCCCCCCCATGGACTGTAGCCCACCAGGTCCCTCTGCCCACGGGATTCTTCAGGCAAGCGTCTACTACTGAGCCTACGTTTTGGAGCCCGTGCTCCGCAGCAAGAGAGGCCGCGGCGATGAGAAGCCCGCACCCCACAGCTAGAGAGCGGCCCCCGCCGCAAGCAGAGAAAAGCCTGAGCTGCGACAAAGACCCAGCACAGCCAAAAATAAATAAATCAATAGCTCGAATAAATAATAACAACAAACCGGAAAGGCCACGTCTAGGAGAGAAAAGAGCCCAAGCAGGAGTAAGACCCAAAGGTGGCCCTCCCTGCCCCGCGTGGCGCTACCCTGGAAGCCTGAAGCCTAGGAGCGCGGCGCAGAGCACCGCGGGCGTGTTTGTCATCCGGGCCGCCCCCCCGGTCCCCCCGGCACATCTGCAGCTGCGGCGGCCCTGGGGGAAGAGGGCGCAGGGCGCCAGCGCCACGCCCACCCCGAGCAGATGGTCTTCCTCCGGCTGTCAGCACAGGAAAAAGGATGGAGTGTGAAACGCTCGGGCTCTGTGAGAAACTATGTGGTCTGGGCAGAAAAGCCCTGAAAATCGTTTTGATGCAAAAGACATTGGGCAATGGGGTCCAGTGAGGAGAATTCTCCTTTCCCACCGTGTCAAGTGCTTTCTGCAAAGTCAGGAGGGAGTATTGGCGTCCGATCCAGTGTGTCTCTTTGTAAAAGTCCAGGGAGGGTAGATGACTCGAAAGAGAAACTGGACTAAACTCCGGGTCTTTTGACCCTTCGCCTCTGGTTGGCTCTCCGAGGGTGTTGGATTTTTAGCCTTTAGTTTTAAGGTTAACCCCTCTCTCCACCAGCATATAGAAATGTTATCACAGCATTTATCCAAGCCCCTGGAGGTCCTGATGGTTTCCAACTCAACCGACATATGAAGAAAGGTCAACAGCCCATATGGTGGCTTCAGGCAGGGACAGGGACAAGGAAGGACATGTCTTAGCATGAGAAAAAAGGTAAAGGTTGCCCAAGAAAGACAAAAAGTGAAACAGGGAATTCCCTGGTGGTTCAGAGGTTAGAACTCTGAGCTTCTCACTGCCAAGTGCCCAGGTTCAATCCCTGGTCAGGGAACTAAGATCCCACAAGCTGCACAATGTGGCAAAAAAAAAAAAAGTGAAACAGTAAGAAATATTGGAGGTGGAGAGAGAAAAGAGTGGAAGAAGACAGTTTAAACTGAGCATTGGACCCTCAGGAAAGTTTTATCATCAGAGTTGTTGTTGATCCTAACTTGCTGTTAAATCCTGTCCCTATTTGCTTTGGCTGCCAGGAAACTCAGAACGAAAATCTGGGTTTAATTAGAGCAGCTTTCTTCAACCGAAGCATCCTGCTTCCTGCATCATTGCTAAGCCTTTCTGAGAGAAGGAAGCCAGAGCACAGATGATTTTCTGGTTATGATCCATCTATTCCCCTCTTCTGTTAAACAGGCACCAAATTACCTCTCAGAAACCACCTCTCCTCCAACCCGTGTGCTTGGTTCCCACCTCCATCTCAGGGAACACGAACTGATCAGCTGCTCTGTCCTTCTCACCCCAGCTTTGGTTTTGAGGGGAGTGTGTGAGCCAGGAAGAGGCAAAGAACATTTTGCCAGGAATCAAGGACCAGAAATTGTTCCCACTAGAGCTGATGTCGGAAAGATGCAAATCTGAAGCCGCCACAGCTGTGTTGTGAACACAAGGGAGCATCTGCCTGAAAGTGGAGCCAACTCAAGAGGGAGACCTGCGGGATGAGAGAGGGAAAGGCCCCCAGGCCCTTTGGTACCCAGCGCCCACCCCCACTTGGGAAGCCACAAATTCCCCATGCACCGCAGTGTGATCTGGACTTATTAGTCACTGCAGAACAGGTCGGGAAGATGCCCTGGAGGAGAGCATGGCAACCCACTCCAGTATTCTTGCCTGGAGAATCCCATGGACAGACGAGTCTGGCGGGCTACCATCCATGGGGGTCACAAGGAGTATAAATAAGAAGAAAAATCACCCCAAACCCCATAACTTAGAGATGATGAGATAATGGACTATCCTCCAAATTTACTTTGAAGACAGGAAAAGCCACCATCCCTGAGCATCTTCAAGCTTCCCTGGTGGCTCAGCAGTAAAGAATCTGCCTGCAATGCAGGAGACCCAGGTTCGACTCCTGGGTTGGGAAGATTCCCTGGAGGAGGGCATGGCAACCTACTTCAGTATTCTTGCCTGGAATATTCCATGGACAGGAGTCTGGCAAGCTACCATCCATGGGGTCACAAAGAGTCAAGCTTGGGGTCACACGACTGAAACTGCTTACCATGCACGCATGGAGTTATCACATTTAAACCGCACACAGGGATGGGACTTCCCTGGTGGTACAGTGGTTAGGATTCTGCACTTAGACCACAGGGGACACGAGTTGTATCCCTGGTGTGGGAGCTAAGACCTGGCCAAAAAAGAGGAGTCATACAGGAGGAGAGATTTTTGTCCAGCTCTGTTTAGCTTTAGAGGGTTGTTCTAGCAGGCTTTTGACTTGGATTTAAGAAATATTTCCACCTTTCAAATCCAAAAGCCATAAATCTGTGCTCCTAGAAAAAAGACACATGGTGTTGGAGATGCTCCCGACTCTGGCTTGGCCTGGCTCCAAAGGCATTTTGCTACAACAGCTGAGCTGATTGAGGGCTGCCTGCCTCCCAGCAGCAGCTGGCTTCCTTTGGAATCGGCATGGAGGCAGTGCCGAGCTTGCCAAGCTGCTGTGATGCATCTTTGCATGGCCCTGGGAGGTAAGCTGTGGGGCCTTTGCAGGAGTCCAGGCCCAGGTGACTTGGAATCAATAACACCATCAAAGTCCTGCTGAAACTAGTTATTGCAATAACCAGTGCTGGGCTTTTTCTAGTTGCAGGGCGCAGGCTTAGTTGCCCCAGGGATGTGGGAGCTTAGTTTCCCAAGCAGGGATCAAACTTGCATCCCCTGCATCGCAAAGCGAATTCTTAACCATGGGACCACCAGGGAAGTCTGTCATTATTAAGATTTTCAAATGTACAGAGAGAATAGTGTAACAGACACTCATGTGTGCCCTGCTTCAATTTCACAGTTAACATTGTGCCAACTTTGCTTCACGTGTTTCTCTTCTTGCTGAAGTAAATTATAAAGTAAATTATAAACATCCTATATTTCACCTCTAAAAATTAAATTTCATATATATGGATATATTTATATAAAATGGAATGGTTATCATTATAATCCCAATTATGTAGTAAAACAGCTAATAAAAATAACTTTCAACATTGTCAAATACCCAGTTCATATTCAAATTTCTCCAAATAGTACATTTTCTTTTAAAACTGTTTTGTTCAAATAATCAAGAACCATACAATGCGTTTGGTATTTTATCTCTTTTCTTTTTCTTTTTTTGACCGTGCCACGCTCCTTGTGGGATCCGAGATTGAACTCCTCCCCGCTGCAGTGGAAGCAGAGTCCTGATCACTAGACTACCAGGGAATTCCATCTCTTAAATATATTTCCATTTTAAAGACATTTTAATTGGAGGCTAATTACTTTACAATATTGTGGTGGTTTTTGCCATACATTGACATGAATCAGCCATGAGTGTACATGTGTTCCCCATCCTGAACCTCTCTCCCACCTCTCTCCCCATCCCATCCCTCAGGGTCATCCCAGTGCACCAGCCCTGAGCCTTGCCTCATGCATCGAACCTGGACTGGCGATCTATTTCACATATGATAATTCTTAAATATATTTTCATCCAGAACATTCCCCTCTCCATCCAGCCTCTTTCTTAAAGATATTGACTATCTGAAGAAATTGGTCAAGTAAAATACCCATCTCCGGATGTGTCTGATGGCTCCTTCAGAGTACATTTTATTCTTTTAATTTCCTGTTCACATTAGACATCTAAGAAGGCTGATGTAAAATAATAGCTACCATTTATCCATTTAGAGCCCTGGTGGTCAGTCGGCAAAAAATCCAGCTACAATGCAGGAGACCTGGGTTCCATCCTTGGGTCAGGATGATCCCCTGGAGAAAGAAATGGCAACCCACTCCAGTATTCTTGCCTGGGAAATCCTGTGGACAGAGGAGCCTGGTGGGTCCCAAGAGTCAGGCACGACTCAGTGACTAAATAACTATCACCACCACCATTTATTCATTTATTAAACACTTGCTATTTGCCAAGGGCTTCATTCATTCACTTATTTGCAAATATTTATTGAGGACCAATTAGGCTTGAGGGCTTCCCAAGTGATACAGTGTAAAGAATCCAGCTGCCAATCCACCAGATGGGATGTGAGGTGTGAGAGAAAAAGAGGGCTCAAGCATGGTTCCAAAATGTTTGGCCTAAGCAACCGGATGGCTGAAGAAACTATTAACCAGAGTAGAGACAATCCCAAGGATAACACACCTGGAAGGGAGGGTCAAAAGTTCAATGTGGGGACTTCCCCACAGTCCCGTGGTTAAGACTCCACCTTCCAACTCAAGGAGCATGGGTTCTACCTACCCATGGTCGGGAAACTAAGCTCCCACATACCACAGGATGTGGCCAAAAATTTTAAAAAAAGGTCAGAGGTGAAGTCCAGGCTGGTGATGCTGCTCAAAAACATTCAGAATAGATAGATAGCATTTTCAGCCTTGAGACTGGATGACATCAGTGAAGTTCATATAGCTAGAAAAGACATCCAAGAACTGAGCCCTAGAGACTGGGAAACTGCTGATGCAGGAGAAAACTTAGAGTGCAGTGTCTCATGGCCAGGAGGACAAAGGGAGAAGGGAATGAGCGCGTCAAATACTGTCGATGGGCAGCCGAGATAAAGACTGAGAACCGACATCAATATTCAGCATGAGGCGGCCACTGCTTTCCTTGGCAAGAGCAGTCTTGGTGAATGGGCCAGGAGAAGAAGTCTGATAGTCACCAGAACAGGAGAAGCAGAGGCAGTGGGTAAGGATAGCACTTTAGAGATGTTTTTCTATGATATAAATGTAAAAAGAAAAATGGGGAGCTGGCTGCAGGGCATGAGGACTCAGATTTTTTGTAAGATGAGAGAAATTATACCATGTCTGTGTGTCAATCAAGTTAAGGAGTGGAGAGGGGAAACTGAGGATGCAGAAGTCCTACTGGGTAAGGTCCATGCGCGATCCAGAGAAATGGACATCAGAGCAGTGTGGACAGCTTACCTGTAGGAAGAGGGGGAAGGCAACAGTATGAGCACAGACACCGTAGTTTTAATTCTCTTTTTAAATTCTCCTTTTGAGAAGACACTATCATTCTCTTTGGAGGATGCAACTGAGAGCGGAGGAGAAGGAGGAGGGAACTGAGAGACCTCCCTGGTGGTCCAGTGGCTAAGATTCCATAGTCCCAATGCAGGGGACCCAGGTTCGATCCCTGATAAGGGAGGCTAGGAGTTCGCTGCAACTAAAGATTCTGAGTGCCACAACTAAGACTGGAGCAGCCACATAAACAAGTTTTAAAAAAGAAATGAGGCAATTGAGCCTCAAAGAAGGTAAGGTCCCTAGTAAGTGGCACATCTGCCACTCAAACCCAGGTCTGTGACTCTAAAATCTGTTTTTGCACATTGATTATACATAATTGGGGAGAAGTTTAAGAAAATCTCTGTCTCATTTTATTCATTTGGCATGTTCCCATATAAAATTTTAACTTATAGGGGTCTAAACCAAGACTTGACATAATGTCATCCTGGTACATTTTCCAGGATGAACTCTTTCCCGTCTAAATGTCCTAGCATTTTCCTTTTGCTCTTGGTGATCGCTATACATTATGGAGGGCTTCCCTGGTAGCTCATATGGTAAAGAATCCGCCTGCAATGCAGGAGACCCTGATTCCATTCCTGACCTGGTAAGATCCCCTGGAGGAGGGCATGGCAACCCACTCCAGTACTCTTGCCTGGAGAATTCCATGAACAGAGGAGCCTGGGGGCTACAGTCCTTGGGGTCGCAGAATCGGACACGACTGAGCAACTAAGCATGGCACATACATTATGGAATCACATTTCCGTGCAAGGGGACGCCGAGGGCCCGAGCCCAGAGGCTCCGCGGCGATTTACTCCAGGTCGCCGGCTAGCGGATGGCACAACGGCCCCGGAGGACCACCGGGCCCGGGACAGGGCATGGCCGAGTGCTTTCGCCGCCGGCAGAGACGCGGCCACCAGGTGGCGCCAGAGCTCTCCTTCGCCTCCGCTTCCACCTGCACAGGATTCTCACGGGGCTGCGCATCACTCAGCCCCCACAGGCCGCGCGGATCGCCTCCTACCCCGTGTCCAACGCCCCCGCCCCGGCGGGGACCCCGAGGGCGCCAGTGGTCCTCTCCCTCGTCCTGACTCGATCAGGCCGGCGTCTTCCTCTGCGACCCAGATCACTCGGCCAAGGGCAGCGCAGGACTCGGTGGATGTAGGAAGGCAGGAAGAGGTATTTGTGAAAATACTACTGGACACATCATACTTTGCTGACGATTGCTTCTCACAGAGCCTGCTCCAGTGCCCTCCATAAAGCCAATTCAGCTGCCTTCACCCCTGTGGGGTGGAGATGGAATTTCCCCTGTGGAGCAGCTGCTGGCTTTAAATCGTCTTCAGATGAGCTCACCTGTTACTTCTTTTGTTCCATGGTGACACGCCACCACGGCATGAAACAAGACCAGCTTAGATACTTGAAACGGCAGTCTGTGGTTGACAAGTGCATCCTTGAAAAACTCGTCCCTGAGACGAGTTAGGTGAAAGAGCTCCCTATCTGATGAATATTATCTACAATTAAACCAACCCAGAACCCCCCCACACACACTCCCACACCCATACCCAGAGGGCTTCCCTCATAGCTCAGATAGTTCGATTCCTGGGTTGGGAAGATCTGCTGAGAAAGGGACAGACAACTCACCCTATTGTTCTTGGGCTTCCCTTGTGGCTCAGCTGGTAAAAAATCCACCTGCCATGCAGGAGACCTGGGTTCAACCCCTGGGTTGGGAAGATCCTGTGAAGTGAAAGGCTACCCACTCTAGTATTCTGGCCTGGAGAATTCCAAGGAATGTACAGTTTGTGGGGTCACAGAGTCCAATAGGAGTGAGCTCAACTTTCACTTTTTCAGACCCCTTTGACCCTGGTGGCTCAGAGGTTTGTCTGCCTGCAATGCGGGAGACCTGGGTTCGATCCCCGGGTCGGGAAGATCCCCTGGAGAAGGAAATGGCAACCCACTCCAGTATTCTTGCCTGGAGAATCCCATGAACGGAGGAGCCTGGAGGGCTACAGTCCACAGGGTCGCAAAGAGTCAGACACGACTGAGCGACTTCACTTTCACTTTCAGGGAAATGCTTTTTCTTGACTTGAGAGGGTTATCTGCCAAGTGCTCTTCATCATGGAATAAACTAAAAAATTTTCACCATAAATTGTTTTAAAAGTCAGAGTATATTATTTATGATAGGAGTCTTCCAGGCATACTGTGGATCTAGAGCTGATGTTTGCAGGGCTGGCTTAGATGTTTCCTGGAATAATTTTTATCACTTACCTTAAGTCACTCTGAGGAAGGAGTTGATCTGAGTATCTGCTTTGGGAAATGATAGCAGAGGTAAAAGGGTATGGTGTAATTGAGATGTCACCTTTACTATGAAAAGTATTTCATATTGATTAGTACCCCCTGGAAACCTATTAATAAGTTCCATTATTATTATTTACTAATAACAGCCTTTTCTCTCCAACCCCATACATTTTTGTGTGTGGAGCCTATGTCTTTTTAATGAACTCATTTAGCTTTTATTGAGGTGTCCCTCTTGTGCCAGAAACTATTCTAAGCACTGGGGATATAGCAATGAACAAAAATAGTTAAAAAAAAAAAAAAAAAAATTAGTGCTGTGCTCCTCTCCTAGGAGAGGAGGCCACCAAGTTTTTAACCATGCATCCTGTCAAGATAAGATAGTTACTAACTCACTGTCCTCAAAGCATCATGACATAGCACGGTTCGTGGTTCACATGGCTCAGGTACAAACCAGGAAGATAAGCCTGAATTCATTTTACCACTAATTCAGGTAATTCAGAACACCACCCTTCACAGCTCTATGCCTCAGTTAACATCCTCTGGTAATATCCTGCCTTCCTCATAGCTTTGAGACTTCAATGATAAGCATCTAGAGCTGTAAGAACATTACACAAATACAGGTTTATGTTATGACACAGTATTTAAAGAGAGCATAAGATAAGCTAAAATAAGGAAACACTTGATTACTGGTGATTTTTTAACCTGGTGATTCTTAGAATCAGTCAAAAGACTTGTGAGATTAGGCCAGAACTCCCTCCAACAGAAGGTATCATTTACTTTCAGCTCTTATCAATCTCTCTTAAAGGGATCAGAGTTGAGGCACGTTGTCAGCCCTGAAAAGAAATCCGTGAGGTTTTTTTTGCCTTTTTTTTTTTTAAACCCATGAGTTTTAGGTGTCCTCCTAGCAGGTAGGTAGACTCCCTTGGAGAGTGGCTTTAGGCAGATCTGCAGAAAAGGACTGGCTTGCCCAAACATGGAGAATGAAAACCAGCCTTGCCAGCCCCAACAGCGCTGATCTGGCGAAGCTCACGTCCACTGTGGATGGCCCCTTGCCTTTGGGGGACTCTCCAACACTGCACAATCCAGAGCCTCTCTCAGCAGCTGCGGCGAATGTGAGATGCACAAAGACAAGGCGAGATGGACCCTGAAGATGCGGTGTCTAAGGCTGTGGAGGCTGCGGTGCATCCCACAAAGAAGAACCGGTGGAGCTGAGTGACAGCCCCGCCCCCGCGCCCACCCACCACAGGATTCCTTGCTCTCAGCTTCCTCCCCTCCCCATGCGTCCTGACAGTTAACCCCACCGCCGACAGGCTTCGCAGGGACTGAATTTTCTTTTTTCATAGGAAACAGGTAGAATATTAATTCTATTTTTCTTGAGCACAGAAAAATGTGTATACCCTTTTGCAGAAGAGAACTTACACGTGGCAAGAAAGCGAGCCTATAAATCCTGCATATTTCCAGTTCAAAGTCCTTCTTTATTTAGAAAGCAGGCTGGCTGGCCATTCTATGTTTCTACTGACAAACAGGAGAAATACACGCTACCTACCCACTCCTCACAGGCCCAAATGAAAGGATTGTGGGCCAACAGTTTCTCTGCAAGGAAATTAATCATTAGGACACCTCCCCTTCCACCTTCTCTACTCAATGCAAGTTTGGTGAAGATAAATACCTGTGTCTACTCTCAAAATCAAGGAAACTTTGGGTCCAAGGACATTAGGAAGAAATCTCAAGTTTAACAGAGACCTGAGAGGATTAACAGAAATATCTAAATTTTGCTTGGCTTTCTCTTCGGTAAAATAAAGGGGGCAGTAAAAACATTTTGGCTGACTTCTTCATCCCATCCTGAAACTTCTGTCTCTATTTAATTAAAGGAATCACCGTAAGGCCTACCCCAGAAAGGAAAGCCATCTTTGTCAGGTGTTAGAATATTTTAGTTCAGGCCAAGTTAACAGGTCCATTTGCCCTGGATTTCTGTTCAGTTTGATTTACGATCTGCCACTGACAAGCCAGAGTAGACACTGAGGATCCAAAGAAAAATAAGATCTAGCTCTGTATCAAGAAAACTCCTGGTCTATCAGGAAAGAAGGTATATAAGCAAATGATTCTATCATTTTACTTTTTCCTCCATTTTACTCATGAGAACCCAAGGCTAACAAAGTATTTCTAAGTAATGAAGTACCCAAGATCAGACAGCCAGTACATGACAAACAATGTCTATGAAGGAGCCTACAGTCACTAAAAATACCAGTAGTAGTTAATTATTTTTTAAATTGAGCTTGCTGAATATCTAATGTAGTACCTAGGAAGTTAAAGAAAATTAGTAATGTCTTTTGTCATCAAATATTTAGTGAAGACATGGTCATTTTAGCTAGTAACTTTTCCTGAATATAAAGTGAATTTCAAAATGAGTCATCTATTAAAGTAGGTTAGATTTCAAGTCTTCCAAGTTCTGTACGAGGTGCAACTCTGGACTGCTGTGTAAAGTTCTTCTTGCTCGAAGGATAGGTTAAAAAAAAAAAAAATTCCTGTCCTTTCTAAGGCACTGGGCAGAGTTTGGACTGTCCACAGAGCAGATTCAAGTGATGACTCCACACAATTCACCCCACATTTGACAAGATTTCAACAAAAGGACAAATAGTTTGGAATGACTCTTAGTTGCCTTTTTTAATCTCATAAATGCTACTTCAGTGTCTGCCAGATTTGCTTTTCCAAATTTTTTTTGGCCTTTTCTTAAGCCAGGAGGCTGTCAAGAAATATGAAAAAACTAGGTATGTTCCCATCTCCTCTCAAACTGTGTTATTTCTAATCCAGTGACTTAGTAAGCAGCTCTTAAAACAGACCTCTTCAGTCCTCACAATCATACTTTTTTCCTTCCACTTATCCTGCATGTGTCATGTCAAAGAATCTTTAAATTTCATTGTGAAAAATTCCCAGCTGACTTCTGCCCATTTGACTCTCCATTCATCCATTATTTACTCAGCATTTAAGTATGCTTTATGCTGGGAAATCCAATGGTCAGTAAGACCTATGTTCTGGACGTCACTGGCGATCCAGTAATGGGGAATCTGCCTGCCAACGCAGGAGACATGGGTTCGATCCCTGGTCCGGGGAGATTCCGGTGTGTGTGGGCTCCCTTGCACCACAGCTACTGAGCCTGTGCTCAGCAACAAGAGGAGCCACCGCACTGAGAAGCCCGCACATCGCTACTAGAGTGGCCCCGCTCAGCGCACCTGGAGGCAGCAGCCAGAAACAGAAGTAATAACAGTAATAATAAAGATAAAGAATTAAAGAGGTCTAGTAGGAAAGAGGGACAAGTTACCAAGAAATTACAGCAACCATGGTTGGTGCCATGGTTAGAACATTCCTGGGTCCTAAAGAATCTCCAACAAAGGGCACCTACTCTGGCACCCAGGAAGGCTTTTTTCAACTCCAGGGTAAAATCGGGGGCCAAGGAATGTTCTGTCTGTCCAGAGATCTCTGGTGGTGCCTGCCACAGTCGCTGGCCCATAGCACAAGACACCTGTCATATGCAGAGGCCCTGAGGCCACAGGTAGGATCAAAGCTGGAGAAGAGGCACTTCTGGGGGTTAGTTTGGTCTAAAACTCAGCAGTGGCCACAGGACTGGAAAAGGTCAGTTTTCATTCCAATCCCAAAGAAAGGCATTGCCAAAGAATGCTCAAACTACCACACAATTGCACTCATCTCACACGCTAGTAAAGTAACACTCAAAATTCTCCAAGCCAGGCTTAAGCAATACATTAACTGTGAACTCCCTGATGTTCAAGCTGGTTTTAGAAAAGGCAGAGGAACCAGAGATCAAATTGCCAACATCTGTTGGATCATGGAAAAAGCAAGAGAGTTCCAGAAAAACATCTATTTCTGCTTTATTGACTATGCCAAAGCCTTTGACTATGTGGATCACAAACTGTGGAAAATTCTGAGAGATGGGAATTCCAGAGCACCTGACCTGCCTCTTAAACGTGTATACAGGTCAGGAAGCCAACAGTTAGAACTGGACATGGAACAACAGACTTGTTCCAAATAGGAAAAGGAGTATGTCAAGGCTGTCTATTGTCACCCTGCTTATTTAACTTCTATGCAGAGTACATCATGAGAAATGCTGGGCTGGAGGAACCACAAGCTGGAATCAAGATTGCCAGGAGAAATATCAATAACCTCAGATACGCAGATGACACCACCCTTATGGCAGAAAGTGAAGAGGAACTAAAAAGCCTCTTGATGAAAGTGAAAGAGAGTGAAAAAGTTCGCTTGAATCTCAACGTTCAGAAAACAAAGATCATGGCATCTGGTCCCATCACTTCATGGGAAATAGATGGGGAAACAGTGTCAGACTTTATTTTTGGGGGCTCCAAAATCACAGAAGATGGTGACTGCAGCCATGAAATTAAAAGACACTTACTCCTTGGAAGGAAAGTCATGACCAACCTAGATAGCATATTCAAAAGCAGGGACATTACTTTGCCAACAAAGGTCCGTCTTGTCAAGGCTATGGTTTTTCCAGTGATCATGTACGGATCTGAGAGTTGGACTGTGAAGAAAGCTGAGCGCCAAAGAATTGATGCTTGTGAACTGTGGTGCTGGAGAAGACTCTCGAGAGTCCCTTGGACTGCAAGGAGATCCAACCAATCCATTCTAAAGATTAGTCCTGGGTGTTCTTTGGAAGGACTGATGCTAAAGCTGAAACTCCAGTACTTTGGCCACCTCATGCGAAGAGTTGACTCATTGGAAAAGACTCTGATGCTGGGAGGGATTAGGGGCAGGAGGAGAAGGGGACGACAGAGGATGAGATGGTTGGATGGCATCATCGACTTGATGGACATGAGTTTGAGTGAACTCCGGGAGTTGGTGATGGACAGGGAGGCCTGGTGTGCTGCAATCCGTGGGGTCACCAAGAGTCGGACATGACTGACTGACTTAACTGATCAGAACTTAGGTTTCTGTTTGGCCAGGGAGGATGTCTGAGGAATGATGTCGTGGTGGTGGTTTAGTCACTAAATGGAGCTCGACTCTCGTGACCCCACTGACTGTAGCCCGCCAGGCCCCTCTGTCCATGGGATTTCCCAGAGGAAAACTGTTAGCAAGTTAATCAGGTCAGAGTATAAGGGGCTTGGGCACTACACGAGGGACAAAATGTTTCGAAACAATTCTTTAGGCAGCAGAATGGATCCGAGGCAATGAGGCTGTGCATTTAGATAAATGGCCCACAGGAGTGACAGTGACGCCTGAGAGGAGTGAATGGATTCGGGACGTGGTAAGAAGAGGGGCAAGTGGACACTGATGGAATGTGGCGAGCAGGAAACAGCCAGGGAGAGGGCAGTTAAGAGGAGGCAGGTTCAAGGGAATGGATTTAATCATCCGCATGTCACCAGAGGCACCTGTGGACATCCGCATGATGCTGTGCAAAATGCAAAGGCAACTAATGGTTAACCACCCCCCCAAAATATAAAGAATTCATACAATTTAAGCAAAATAATAATCCAATTTTAAAACGGGCTAACAGCTTAGACAGACTTTTTCCAAAGACAGTCAAATGACCAACAAGTATGTGAAAAACTGCTCAACATCACTAGTCACCTGGAAAAGTCATCAAAGTCCCAGTATCACACCTCTCGTCAAGCTATGCTGGTGAGGGTGTGGGGAAAGGGGACCCCACGCACTGTGGGTGGGAATGCCATCAAGCTATGCTGGTGAGGGTGTGGGGAAAGGGGACCCCATACACTGCTCATGGGAATGTAAACTGGTGCAGCCATACAGAAAACAGCGTGGAGCTTCCTCAAAAGCTAAAAATTGCGCTGGATGATCCAGAGCCCCGCTGGGTACACACCCAGAGGAAATGAAACTGCATCTCAAAACGGCATCTGCATCTGCATGTTCACTGCCACATTATTCATATGACTTGAGATACAGAAATAACCTGTCAGTGGATGAATGGATCAATGTGATACACACCCACATACAGTCAGTCACCTTTATAAAGGGAAAGTCTGCCATTTCCAACAACATGGATGAACTGGGAACATTATGCCAACAGAAGAAAGTCAGACACAGAAAGACAAATACTGCATGATCTCACTTAATTTCACAGTGGCCACAAACATCAGATGTCACACTGTACATATCTCAGTTAAGACCAGGGGCGGGGGTGGGGGGGAATCCCTCAATTTTCCACTTACCTTGCAACACTGGGCATACCTTGTAAAATGGTAAGGATTCATTCGTAAATTCATTCATTCTAGAGCTCAGAAAGCGCTTCCCAGGTGGCGCTAGTGGTAAAGAATCCGCTTGCCAATGCAGGAGACCCAGGTTTAATCCCTGGGTTGGGAAGATCCACTGGAGAAGGAAATGGCAACCCACTCCCATTTTTCTTGCCTGGGAAACCCCATCGACAGAGGAGCCTACGGTTGCAAAAGAGTCAGACACGACTGAGTGACTTAAACCACCACCACGAGAAATCAGGAAGTGTGACTCTCATCACACACACGTCTGCAGCTACCAGAGCCCAGAGCTCCAGCCTCCTCTTTGTCAAAATGAAACAGGCACAGTGAGCAGCAGAGATGGAAGGAGCTGTCCGGGTGTGGTGATTCAGGTTCTATTCCTAAATCTCCCTCAGTTCAGTTCAGTCGCTCAGTCGTGTCTGACTCTTTGCGACCCCATGAATCACAGCATGCCAGGCCTCCCTGTTCATCACCATCTCTCAGAGTTCACTCAGACTCACATCCATCGAGTCAGTGATCCCATCCAGCCATCTCATCCTCGGTCGTCCCCTTCTCCTCCTGCCCCCAATCCCTCCCAGCATCAGAGTCTTTTCCAATGAGTCAGCTCTTCGCATGAGGTGGCCAAAGTACTGGAGTTTCAGCTTTAGCATCATTCCTTCCAAAGAAATCCCAGGGCTGATCTCCTTCAGAATGGACTGGTTGGATCTCCTTGCAGTCCAAGGCACTCTCAAGAGTCTTCTCCAACACCACAGTTTAAAAGCATCAATTCTTCGGTGCTCAGCCTTCTTCACAGTCCAACTCTCACATCCATACATGACCACAGGAAAAACCATAGCCTTGACTAAACGGACCTTAGTGGGCAAAGTAATATCTCTGCTTTTGAATCTCCCTGCTGCTGCTAAGTCGCTTCAGTTGTGTCTGACTCTGCAACCTCATAGACGGCAGCCCACCAGGCCCCCGTCCTTGGGATTCTCCAGGCAAGAACACTGGAGTGGGTTGCCATTTCCTTCTCCAATACGTGAAAGTGAAGTCACTCAGTTGTGTCTGACTCTTAGCGACCCCATGGACTACAGCCCACCAGGCTCCTCCATCTATGGGATTTTCCAGGCAAAAGTACTGGAGTGGGGTGCCATAGGGTCTTAATTCATACAGGGAACTGCAAAGGAAGCCTTTGCAAACCACTGCAGCGCTCCACAGGAATGGGATATGGATCAAACTGGTCTATAAGAAATTTCCTGATGGTCCAGTGAGGACTCCATGCTTTCACTGCTGAGGGCCCAGGTGTGACCCCTGGGAACTAAGATCCCACACCCCTGAGAAAGAAAGAAAAATGGTCTATAAAAGAATCAGTCTCTGCTGACAACTACAAAGTTACCCTATTCAAACGGTAAGTAGGGAGAGCAACTCTGTGTGATGTGAACACCGCGCAGAGGTCAGAGTAGCGCGTTCAGCCTCTAGGGGACCAGGGCTGTGTCAACTCGGGGTAAACTGAGACGCGCTCTGATTTTAAAACTTCAAAGGTGCCCACTCGACCAAGGGAAAAACGGACAGGCCAGCACAGTATGTCTACTTTCTGATGCGATGGAAGGCAGGGTCCGTGGGGTGTGCGGACTTGTGTGGAGCTCCAGCGGGACCTCGCTGCTGTCCCTGAATGTGCAGACCATCAGGCATCGCGCCGTTTCTCACATTAAGCCCCAGGTCAGCCACGGCCTCTCTGCCCTTTCCCCCACTTCTCTCCCCACCTCCAGTCTGTCAGTGTTACGTCAAAGTACTTGACTCCCTTATCAGTTATTAGTGGAAATTAAACCAGGATTTACTACCTAAAAAATTATATGGTACAATTCACTACATAAACATGTAACTTAATATAATTATTTAAACATTATATGTATAATGTTCCAGACAACCTGAATCTACAAAGGGGGGAAAATCCATCTGATTCACTCAAAGATATAAATGTGGAGTAAAAACCTAAAAATGCACAACTAAAATGCTTAGAAGGATGTCATTTCTGCTCAGTTGAATTTATTTCCCTCTAAAAATTCCTAAAATCCATCTAGTGGCCTGGCCTATCTTGAACATAGTCTGATAACTGATGGCCTGTACGGGGGGCTCCCATCATGTCCCACTACAGGGGGCAGGTTTAAGCACGTATCTCATTTTAGAGTGCTATAGGACATCATCTGTGACCTTAACACAGCTCAAGTTCTTCTCTAAGACCATTTCCTATTCACATTTTCCACATCACCACTGAGCATCACTGTCTGCATCACACGACTCCGACACCAGCAATATCACCAAAACCAGGGAACTTGCTAGAAATGCTGATGGCAATTTGCTGTTAACAAGGCTTCCACGTGATTCTGATACATCTCAAGTTGGGAAAACATTATTACTATCTAATCCTCACCAGTTGACATGAAAGCAAGGAGGGGTTCTTAACCTGGGTCTGTGAATGCTCTGGAGTTGAACGCAGATGTCACCTGGGGAGAAGCGGCACAGCTGTCAACTTTCTCAAAGGAATGGTGACCAAGAAACTTAATTCTGCTCTGAATCACCAAACTCAGCAGAATTCACTTCTGCAAATATACACCAAGCCAAGATATTCTCCAAGCCTTAACAGCACTTAAAAGCACTTAAACAGCTGAGGCACAAGCAATAATAACAACTTTTGTTTCAAAAAAAATTTTTTTTTGTATGGTAGACCAATTTTCTCAAAAATCTCTTGCAGTAACATTAACAAACACTGTGGTCTACAGGCTAATTCAACAAGGTCAGAAAGGCTGATAAATGATAAACTCCTGAACTTAACTGAGTAAAAGGATTCAAATGTTTACTGCCTGCCTACCACACACATGGAACCAGGTTTCACACACTTTACGTGAGACGGGAATCTAAGTTCTATTTATCTGGTAACAGAACAGCACTGATCCTACCAGGTAAGCCCCTATTTTAAATGCTCTTCAAGTACAAACTGGAGACAATGGTGGAGAACCCGAGCGTACCTTCTGAGTACACCAAAATCTCAACTGCTAATCTGTCAATTTGAAAGGCTGGAATCTACAAAAAGATACTCTCCAGTCAAAGACATAATGAGCCCCATACCAGGCTCCCCAGACCCAGGGCCCAGCATTAGGAGGAACCCCCACAGCATTTGGCTTTGAAGGCCAGTAGGGCTTGGTCACAGGAACCCCCAGGACTGAGGGAAAAGGAGATTTCATCCTGGAGGGCGCACACAGGGTCCAGCACGGGACAAAAGTGGCAACCCCATAGAAGACTGGGTCAGACCTATCTGCTGGTCTTCAAGGGTCCTCTGGGCAGGTGGGGAGCAGCTATGGCTCTCCGGGGTCATATAAGCTGGTGGCAGACGCAGCTGGGACCTATGTTAACTCCAGTTAGCAGCAGACATTTTTTCCATCTTTGGCTGAGACCTGGCCCCATCTGACAGCCTGCAGGCTCCTATGCTGGGACTCACAGGCCAAACAACCCCAACAGCACCTTTAGACACGTCCCTGCCTACTAGAGGGCCAAGACCCAGCTCCACCCACGAGTGGGCGTGGACCCGTGCCTCCCACCAGAAAGCCTGAAACAGACCTCTAGACCAGCCTTGCCCACCAAGGGGCAAACACCAGAAGCAAGGAAAACAGCATTCACAGATCACAGAACCCACCCAGGTCCTTGGCCCCTGGGTGACAAGAGGGAAACGTCCTGCTGGGACACAGAACATCTACAGAGGGCCACTTCTTGAAGATATGTAACTACGCTACTACACAGATAAAAATACAAATAGAAACTTAAAAATGAGATGGCCACACAGTAGGTTCCAGATGAAGGAAAAAGATAAAATCCCCAAAGAACTTAGTGAAGTGGAGGTGGTCAGTGGCCAACCTACCAGAAAGCATTCAGCGCAATTAATGGTTGTAATCCACAAACTCGGGAAATGGATGCACAGTGAGACTTCAAGTTTTCAGCTAAGAAAATATACAGAGCAACCAAATAAGAGTTGAAGACTCTAAGCACAAACTGTGGAACCAAACAGCAGATCTTTGTCCAAGGAAGCATGCCAATGTGCACTAACATTTTCATTTCCAAAGACGTAAGTGCAACTTTAACAAATGACAACATCCAAGCTATTCCACTTGACTTAAATCTTGGGTTGAGCCCCATTTAGCCAGCATTCCCACCATTGCCTGGTTCCATCACTATGTGAGTGTTCAGCAATTATGTGTCTAGAAGGAAAAAAACTTTGGTACCAGCAGTAGTTTTTAACACAATATAGTTAATAGTTTTCAAAAGTGGTATCTAATTTTTCATGGCAAACAGAAGGGTTAAAAGTGGGAAGTGACTCAATTTCTTGGGCTTTATAATCACCATGGACAGTGACTGCAGCCATGAAATTAAGACACTTGGTCCGTGGAAGGAAAACTATGGCAAACCTAGACAGCGTATTAAAAAGCAGAGATATCACTTTGCCAACAAAGGCCTGTTTTTTCCAGCAGTCAAGTACAGATGTGAGAACTGGACCATTAAGGCGGCTGAGCACCAAAGAACTGATACTTTTGAATTGTGGTGCTGGAGAAGACTCTTCAGAGTCCACTGGACTGCAGGGAGTTCAAACCAATCGATCTTAGAGGAAATCACCCCTGAATATTCATTGGTAGGACCAATGCCGAATGAAGCTGAAGTTCCACTACTTTGCCCATCTGATGTGAAGAGCTGACTCACTGGAAAAGACCTTGATGCTGGGAAAGACTGAAGGCAAAAGGAGAAGGGGGAGGCAGAGGATGAGATGGTTAGATAGCATCACTGACTCAATGGACATGAGTCTGCGCAAACTCCGGGAGATAGTGAAAGACAGGGAAGTCTGGCATGCTGTAGTCCATGAAGTCGCAAAGAGTCGGACACAACTTAGTGACTGAACAATTTTTAAAGCACCGAAACTGTCATTCAAGTAAGATGTCCTGGGCAAAATCAGCTCTCCTATCAGCACTTCACTGCCTCTTCAGTAAGCACTAAAGCAAAGCGATTATCTTCCATAAAGCCAAGTGACACCCAGCTTGGACTGCATTAGAGTTCACAAGGGCATACAGTAAGCATCCCCTCCTAAAATAAAACCTAGGCCGACCCCTCCTCCTCTCTTGGTCAGCTGTCTGCCCCTTGCTCTTTCCTCGCCTGAAATCCCCCCGACTGTCCCAGTCCGTCCCCTTTGGGCAAACACAGGAACGAAGACTGCTTCCTAGCTGCATGGCCAATCATGGACTGGGCACCAGTGCACTACTTTGGATTTGGGATCCTACTAGGAAAATGAACCGATCAACATGACTGTAGTGTTCGCCTCATCCCACCTCACCCCCTAAAGAGCATGCAGGGTTGTCACTGGAAAAAAGCACTCTGTTTAAGGGCTCAGGATCACAAACCTGAAAGGTTCCTGAGGAAGAGTTACCAGGAAGTGTGAGTGGCCTAGTCTGATGTTCTTATTGTACAGATGAGAATACTGGAGTCCAGAGATGTAACATGGACTTGCCCAAGGTAGGTGATTATCCAGAGGTGGAAACTAAAACCATCCTCCAAACTCTTCCCACTACATCACAACCACCACAAAACCCTATTAAGAAAATATGTCGAGTATATAGAAAAGGTCTCTCCACAGACTTTCAGACAGAATAAAGGCAATCTGTACAATGAGAAATGCCACTCAACAGACACCACTAAGTACCGAGGATCTTTATTCTTAGGTCTGATATTTAATCTGTGGCTGCAGATAATATGTCACTATTTAGAGAATAAAAGGTCCCATTATCTTCATTCAAGTCTTCAGCCACAAAGTTATACCTTATTCTCATACAAGATAAGGTTTGGTAGGGGATTAAGGAGGTACACTGAGGATAAAAGCAAAGGGAACAAACACTTTTACAAGCATATCGTCCCAGTTACCGTGAAGGTTACGTTTCAGGTTAATTTACCAAAGTAGTGACAGAACCATGATTTCAGTGAAAATCAACACGTTATACGTTTTAAAAAACCAATTCAGAAATACTAAGTCAGGCAAGCATGCAAAATTCAGAATATAAAAAAATGCAAGGGCTGGCTGCCCAAACAGGTTATTTCCCTCAGAAAGAGGGATTTGAAAATGCTGCACAGAACCAAAGGAATTAGAAGCTGAATTAGCAGACCCATTTCCTCAGTTTATATATGAGGCAAGTGGGCAGACGTTAACTGGTGAAGCTTACTCAGCCAGATTAAGAATGTATAGACATCTAATTCCTGGTGCTATCTGCAACTACATGTATCTAAAATACAAGGAGATAAATATCCAGAATACATCAAACCCACTGATTTAAAGAAAACATTTCAAGGGAGGGGGTGAAGTTGTTATTACAGCATAGCAGCACATTACACATATTTAAGAGATTAAATGGAAAGAAATAATCTCTTATTTTAATGCTCAGTTTTGATCAACACAAGTTTCCAGCCAACTTTCTGATGTAGAGCAAAACAAGTATATTCTTCAGTTTTCTTCTACATTTTTTTGGGCCTATCTTTCAAAACCAAGCACTGGGTATTTTTAATGTAATGGGATGTTATATGTACATTCTAATTACACATTTTAGGAATAAACAAAATGCATATTTCAGTAATTCATAGTGTATTTATAAAATGAAAAGCTCTCTATCAAAATACACTTTTCACTGGGAAAAATAAATAAAACAGACAAATGGATCTACACAAAGTAAAAATTAACTTTGGTAGACTTCACTGTGGAGGACAGTCCATAACAAGCTTATCTGCCCTTACTCCCCCAGAGCTGATCATCTTCTGAGTTAAGATTTTAAAAATATGTTTTAATTGAGATCATTATGTTGACATTTGTTTCTCATTCCACATCATCTTCAGCCAAGCTCTGAGCACTTACAATTCTCTGAAAGAGAAAATATTTATAAATACTTATAAATTTTAAAAAGTATAAGCATTTAATCAGGATTCTAAGTTCAACATAAAATGCGTTTCTGATCTCTGATTCAAATCTCCCTGAAGTTTATTCATATTGAAATGTCAATATTTAACACTTCATACACCATTTTTATTTAAGAAAATAATCTCTGTCAGCCTCACCTCAAAATTCAAGTCAATAAAATAAAGGAAGCATAACGTTATATTGTGTTATGTTAGTCAATTTTTAAACTAAAATCAAAAAGAATTTAAGATCTCTATTCACTCCCATATGAACTAAAAATAATGATTAATGTTTTAGTGACCATTTTATCCTCCAAACATTTCCTTATTGGCCTGTAAATGGTCTGTCATTATACAAAGAACGAATACAGTATTCCAAAATATTAGTATTTTGAAAATATTTCCACGTAACGTGGCACAAGTGAACGAAGTAAAAAAGGCCATTCTTACTGAGGAGTTCAAGCTTCATCCTGAAATCATCCATATTTCAAAAGACATCATCCTCAGGTCAATTTTCCAAAAGCACTACGCTATGCTGTCTTTCAAAAGATGAGTAATGTTAAGAGGATTTTGACAAGAGACTGGGAACCACATTCATTAGGATCAAAAAATAAAATAAAAAGGATCAAAATTCAGCTTCTTGCTCTTTCAATTCTTTCCTTTAGATCTTTTGGGAACTTTTTCTTCTCAGTCTTTTTCCAATCCAGATGAGTAAAAGCTCAGTTTAAAGAATTAACCAGTCATTTTTATTAATTTTCAATTATATCAACCATGAAAATTCATTTAATAGACATAATACTCCAAAAAGTAGATTCATTTGGGGCTCCTTGAGTATTTAAAATGAATGGGATGTGTTTTAATCAACTTGTAAGTTATGCTTAACCTACTGTATCAATAAGGATGTATCGAACAGCTCCAAACTCAAAGCCCAACTCAGCATTAGCAGAGACACTGAGGCCTTCAGATAAGAGAGGTCTGAGGGGCCACAGGCCTTCAAGGCTCTGATTTCTAGGCCGTGCCTCTTGGCTCCTTTGTCCTCTGCCACTTAACCGACGGGCCTCGCAAAAGAGGTGGCAGAAAGCTAGGTTTAGAAAGCAGCTGGGAGTGATCTCAATTTGGGGATCTGAACACCAAGATTTAGCGCTAGAGAGAGACTTACTTCCAATCAGGCTCCTGGGCACGATCACTAGGTTCTCTGCCCCTTCGTCTGGGTGTGTTTCTGTTGGTCAAGCACTGGCATCTCTGGCACTACTCTCACTATACGGAGGAGTCTCACGTCACCATGCTCACGGGGCTCGTTTTTAAATGCCGAACTCTCAGACTCTACTTACTTACATAACAGTTCAGATCTTTACCTGACTAATTGTGGGGAGCTTAGTCAGGAGCATCTGGAACACTGGTGGCGGAAGAGTTTGCTGCAACACTTGCAGTAACTGCTGTGGCTGTCCACACACAGCGATCGCATTTGTCAGATGGTCCACGCCCTTCTCATATTCACCTGCAAGATTTACATAAAAATACCGTGTAACTGGAAAAGCCTTTGCCTTTGTCCAAAATTCAACCCTAAAGTCTTCACTATATCTCCAAATGATAATGACCAAAAACATCACGTAGGTAAAAATCTAGAAAATATAGTACACTCGTATAACTAAGAAGCCACCAACAAGAATAAGTCAGATTATATGTATGAAGGGACTCCAGTAATACTTCCCACTTTCACTTTAAACCCCTCACACTATGTGAATATCACCACACGCAAGTAGACACCTACAGGCCTTTAATCTCTTCTGAACCTAGTCATCACCAGCAGTTATCCTCTGCAGATCCAACAGCAAGCAATGCCTAAGAATCCTGTAGATCCAAGAAACACTTATACAATGACACCACCTCAAGAGTGGTCAACCTGTCATCTTGAGCTTCCTTCACATGGAATGTTGCTACAACTTTCATAAAACTTTTGCTGACTGAATGGCCAGATCTCAAGTGGTACCTTGAGAAACAGCAATCCACTCAGGACATAGCAGAGCAAGATCAAACCAAGTGTTACAAGATGGAAGTCACCATCCACTCCTCTGCTGGGCAGAATGTTCTCCCTTTCCTCAATGCCTAGGCCTTCTCTCTCAGGAAATTCAAGGTGCAGCCTGAAAGGAGCCCCGAAAATGTTTCCCTGATTTATCTCATGTTCTCCTACACTTGTTATACACAGTTTCACTGATTCTCTTATTCACTGAGTGTTGATCTTTCTAGGCTTGCTAAGCAATTTAATGTAGGGACTGGACCATTTGTAACTCTTTAGGTGCAAATGAACAAATTCTGTCAAAAAATCATTTCTTAGGATTCTGGGTTGGTAAATGTATCAAAGACTAGAAGGGTGGCACCTCCAGAGAAGGCATGAAAAGTTCTCCAGCCCCTAACCCTGTGCACCTCCTACCGCTGGTTACTCCTGAATAGTATTATTTATAATAAACCAGTAAACACAAAAGTTTTCCAACCCTGAGTACGAACGGGACCAAATAAGGGACTGGCAAATGAGGAGGAACTGCCTGCTACATAACATTTTTATTTAAACTACTCAAATTGAAGAAAGCTTTGAATTCTACAAAGCATTAAAAATGGAAAATATAAGGCACAGGTCTTCCACATAGGACTGGACCTCCATCGGGGCCACAAGGGCTCCACTGACTTGGAAATTAAGATGCCACAATGGCCACTGAATCCTCAGGCCACGGAATTTACAGGCAACAGAGGAGCTCACAGTATTGTCTGAGAATATTAATTCTGATTATTAAATGGAAATAAATAGAGCTGCTCCCAGAGTGCTATGTGTAGAACACAGGGGATCGTTGGCTGAGACACCTCCTAAAACTTCTAAACACACTGGAAACTGTTCATAAACAATCACAGCAATTTAGTGTAGAATTGAAACCATTTCCTCTGCACACTGCAGCCTTGATCCTACTCACTTATCCCGAGATACTGCTCAGTTATCACAGATGAAGACACCTGCACGAGGCAGGCCGTGTCAAGCAATGAGACTCACTGCCTCAACTGCTTATGCTTTCTCATGGCTTACCTTTCCCTAATTCTAACCTCAGGCTGGTTTGGTGGATTCCACCAGAATAAAGGTAGCTTAGCAGCTGAGTTACATAACTCTTGGGGTGTGCTAGGCTGAAATGTGGAATATAAGCTTCAAATAAAGAATAAAAACGCTTCCCTATCCTTTCCTGACCCCTTCACTCCCCTCATGAGTTAACTGTTCTTGTCAATATATATCTAACAGCTCAAGTCAAAGACAAACGGCCAGAGTAAGTGATCTCTAAGATAATCAAGTAATTGGGAGAGCACTACAGTATCTGAGATAAATTTTTTTACATTATGTTTATTTTGGAGGCTAGAAGGGAAATTTGATTGTCACAAACTGACATCTTTATGAGTATGAATACTGACATCTTTATGAGTATGAACAAATACTGACAGTATCTTTGCATAAACTGAAATATTACAATCTCTATCCTTAGAAATAGATATTATGCTTTACTTTTCTTTTAATATTAATGAAATTATAGTCTCTCAAATGATCTTTATGAGGACTTAAGTGCTTTACTTTGCCCAATGATTAAAAATCCACAAATGACCTGCATCATGTAGTCCAATAATGTCAAAATCTATTATAATACAACAGTGAGAATAAGAAAAACAACACTTGATACCATTTCTACTAACGACAGCAACTATTTCAAAGCTACTTTTGTGATAAAAGCTATTTTGACAATAAAAATATAAATGCATTTAAGACACTCAACTATTGAATGAATTATGGTTCTCAAATTTGAAAAATGATCACTTTAATTTTGTAACAGTAATTTTTTACAAAGAATTCTTAATTCTATTGATGGAACATACAAAGCACAATGCACAAAGCCTAAATTCTGGATCAGATTTAGATCACTGTTTCTGAAAGCCATATGCCATTAACTGTGTAACCTTGAACAGGTAAGCTAACCTCCTCTGGGATGTATTCTATTAGTCATTCCTTCCTATAGGTACTGGGAAAGATCTGAAGGTCAGGTGAAGGAGTTGAGGAAATTATATTCCCAGATATTTCTCTCAGTTACTGTTTACATATTACAATTGGCTATATTCTTTTAAACTACTTTAAAAGCAACCTCATTTGTAAAATTACTTATTTTCCTTGCATTATTAAATTAAATGCCTCATATTATTAAACGCCTAATTCTTGAAATATTTAGAATATCCCTTTAAAAAATTTTTTGTATTGGAGTATAGTTGACTAACAATGTTGTGATCGTTCCAAGTGAACAGCGAAGGGACTCAGCCACACAAACATATGTATTCATTCCCCCCCAAACTCCCCTCCCATCCAGGCTGCCACGTAACGAGAGTGGAGTTCCATGTGCTATACAGTAGGTTCTTGTCAGTTATCCATTTTTAACATAGCAGTGTGTACATTTCCAACCCAAACTCCCTAATTATCCCCCATACCAGAAGTTTTAAGAATTTTTAAAACATAGCTACCCTGCACCAAAAAAGCCCCTTATTACCTATCTAGTTTCCTAGTCTTTCAATGACTATTAATTACCTTGAGCTAGTAATTCTTCACCAAGCTGTATTTCTTCTAGAAAGAATTTCTGAACGGCTTCAGCATCTTTAAGGTCAGGTAACTGTTTAAAAATAGAATATTGAGTAACTGGCTGGTTTACTCCAGGGATATACACAATACAAAAAATTATGCCATTAAAAAAAAACAGCTCATTATGAAAGCTGACAAAAATAAATTTACTCTTCAACAACACTCAAGGATAGGAGTTTAATATCTACTTTAAAATAAATGCAAGAAAAAAATCCTTTTTGATAAAACTGGTGTTTGAACAGTTCTTAGAAAGCAGTGAATCAAACCTCAAGTAAAAAGAGAGTACAGATGTATCTTTACCACAAAATATGAACTTTAAAACTTACATTATTTTTTGATGGCCATTAGCATAGATTTTTATATAACTATATTGAAGAATATATAACTGTATAATCATGATCTATTTGTTAGGCATTTGAGCTGCTTCTGATTTTTTTTTTTGCTATTTCAAACAAGCAGCCTTATTTAATTAACTTTTCCTTTCTGTGTTTTTGTTTTAGGCTTGTTATATATTACCAAATCAAATGATTATGCATTATCTTTGTAAAAAATGTAAACCAAGTATTTAAAAAGTCCCTTTTTATTTAAAAACCTAGACTACTAATAGAAGTTCCTGGTTCTTGAGTATTATCGTATACACTCTTATTACAGGTGTGTACAGTTATCAGACACCATGCAATGCTATGTACACAGTGCAGTGTAAATGCAACTATTATATGGACCAGGAAACCGAAAAATTCAGTCTCTTTAGGACAGTGGTCTGGAACCAAACCAGAAATATTTTTGAATTATACCTGTAACACATCCATTTTCTATATCCTTAGAAAGACAAGACTACCGAAAACATAATGAATATATTACATATTTCAGAAAGGTAGTTCGGACATAACAGGGAAACAAAGTGACTGCCTCCCAGTTTCATCTTGCTATTATCATATCCAGTCAGTTAGGTGTGTTAATTATTCAAATGTAACATTAATTGATCTAATCTTTTCACTGCTTCAACTTGCTTTAAAAAGAACTACTACTGATCCAGTAGGTCCAAGTACTGGATATCCAGATGATGGAACTAATTTCAATCAGTTTTTTTTTTTTAAAAAAAGCTTTATGCCCAGTGATTAACATTTACCTACACATAATGTTCTTTATAAAATAAATAAATAAATCTATATAGTCATTAAAAATAATCATGAACATAGGATCTATGAAAAGGAAAAAAATGAATACTTATGTCTACATTTACATATTACAAGGTAAAAATTTGACAGGCAGTGGGATTGTGGATCAGTGGGTGTGAATAATCTTACATAACTTTCAAAATGAGTAACGTGGTTCTTCTAAAGAAATTAGTAATAAATGTTTTGTTATTTTGGAGCAGCTAAGTGAAAAAGTTTGAACTTTTTGGTAAGTGTCTCCAGAGCCTATTATCTTACCACCCTCAAACACTGTTCGCATAGTAAGTTGTCTGCTATGAGGCTGACAAAGAGGAAATAAGGAAAGACTGAAAAATCTGCAGGGGAACAGAGCTAATAACTGTTTTTATAAAGAAATTCTACTTTAAAACATAAAATCAGTGTCTGATACCAATTAGCTTTCTCAAAATATACATTTGAAGTGGACTATAAAAAAAGATTATTACCTTGGAAAGCCCAGCTCTCTCCTTGGCAAGCTTTTGTTTCTTTCTTCCTGCAAGAAAGGGAATATTTTCATTTTATTATTAAAATGGGAACCAAAAGAAGTCTGATTGCTGTGGTACTCATTCTATTTGCAAAACATGACCAACTCAGGCTTTTTTTCTTGTGATTTGTCGGGGTCATAAAAATAGTTCAGGTCAGTGACCAGCAATGGGACATTCCTGGACAGAAGCTTTGTCTTTCCCTCTGGGGTACCAGGATCGGCAGTTTGCAACACAGAGATAATTAAGAGACTCAGCTGTTGGAACCATCCTAAGTAGAGAAAGTCTCTCTCCCCCACCTCCAACCTACACAGGACAGACACATGACCAAGAATCAAGCCTCTGTTGTTATGATGGAATTTTATTACCTAAATATAACTGACTCTGTCTTTACTAAATTTTGAAAACTATCTGGCATTATTAAATAAGAAAAGAATTAAAAAAACAGCATTTGAAAAAGCTTTCTTGAGAAAAAAAGCACAGTATTTATGCATTTGGCAAAAATAAGTGCGAAGAAAGGCAGCACTCAAATAATAAAGGGAAAAAAAACCCTCGCCCTACAGTCTGTAGGTTGTTTTTGTTTTTGACATGAAATAGTACAAACTCAGGAGTAAGTAACATTGTTTAAATTAATTAGTCAACCTTTAAAATCAAATCGGTAGTAGACACTAACAATATTTTAAGCTGCTGTTTAATTGCATGGGCTTCCCTAGTAGCTCAGCTGGCAAAGAATCCGCCTGCAATGCAGAAGATCCTGGTTCAAATCCTGGGTTGGGAAGATCCACTGGAGAAAGGAATAGGCTACCCATTCCAGTGTTCCTGGGCTTCCCTGGTGGCTCACCTGGTGAAGAATCTGCCTGCAATGTGGGAAACCTGGGTTTGATCCCTGGGTTGGGAAGATCCCCCAGAGAAGGGAAAGGCTACCCACTCCAGTATTCTGGCCTGGAGAATTCCATGGGGTCGCAAAGAGTCGGACACAACTGAGTGACTTTCACTTTAATTGTATACTCCATGAGAAAGGGTGCTGGCACAACGAAGCTTGGGTTTCCTTTATACCCCAGATCTTCCAATGACTAGCAGTGTGACCTTGGGCAAGTTACGGTTAACTTACTATGCCTCTCTTTCTCCTTATGTAAACCTGGTTTAAGAACAATACCTGCTTCACAGAGTTGATATGAGGATTAAATTAGTTACTGTATTTTCAGTGCCTGGTTGGCACTATTGAGATATAAACACTCAGGACTGAGCTCAATAGCAACCAACTCCTCACCTAAGGAGTTGTACTATGCTAGGTAGTTAAGTTAGTTTCATTAACCAGTTAAAATTACCAAAGGCACCATGTGACTAAGAAAGGTAAAGCTCTAATACTTATTACTGGGTCAGCAAATAAACATCAACTCTCAAAAGATCAGACATGCTTTATTACTGTGAGAAACAAAAGTCATAAAACAAGCACAAGCATTCTATAAATCCAATTTTCAATGCAAGAGTAGAGAGGCGGTGACCTAAGTGCACACAAATGGTTAATTTACTCTGGTCAGGGAACCTTTTCTAACTTGCATTTACAAACTAGGTTTACCACCAGTATCTCTAGCCAATTCTAGCCCCGAGATTACGTAAAGTGCTACAACTCTAAGGCCTTAGCACTTTCAAAAATATACATATAGGTTAAAGCTGATCTTACTATTAATTTGAAGACTGCCTATTTTTCCTAACTACCTTTCTTAGGTGTTCGTCATTAGGCAACTGTGGAGAAACAGAATATATAACCTCAATTAAGATTCAGCTCTCTTTTGCCAGAATGACACCAGACGATATCAACTAGTTATTAAAAGATCATGCTACCAATGTGCTGGGAAGAGTACTAGGATTGGACATGGAACACTTGATGTTAAGGATAAGCACTTGTCTTAGATTCAAGAGAGACACTATCCTACACTATCCTATCCTGCTTATTTATCCTCATAGCAACCGGACAGGTACTAATATCATCATCATGTTATCACAGAGATAATTTACCAAGATCACAACTAATGGGTGGTGGAGTGGCAATCCAAACACTCTTCACTCAAACATTACTCTACACTACAGAGAAGTGAAGATATGCCCATCAATATAAAAGGCATCTTAGAAATAAACACGGCAAGTTTGTGGAATAAACAGAGATACAATTTGTTATGTCAAAATTTGCAGAAAATGACAAAAGTGATAATAGTAGAAATAAGCCTGATTTCCAAACATACATACATATATATATGGTTTTTTAATGGAGTGGAGAACGTGTGATTGTTGCTGAATGTTTGGTAGTTACCAAATTTTAAGCTTGCTTAGCTGCTTTAAATTTACAGCAGTAAGATTAAAATTCTCACTTTACTTTTGTTAAGACAACTAACTTGTTACATCAACTTATTTATCAAATGGTATCTCTGACAAACGGGCAGATAACAGACTGAAAAATCAAGAAGCTACTACATATTCAATCAGCAGACTGACACAGTATTTGCTAGAAATCAGTCCAAAGTGTCCCTGCGTAAACCTAACAAGTTAAAACAGACTAAAAAAATACACATAAAATACGAAAAGTCCCGAATCTAAAGCAATCATTTAAATTACTTAATATATTTTAAAATGAATCATTTCATACAGTGCTGTAAAATGAAAAACGTCTGTAGTTGGTACTTTGTAGGTTAATTATCATTTATTAATGATTTAGATAAAAATTATGCTGTAGGAGTTTCTGGTAATCTCACATTAATGGAGGGTAAGAAAAAAATTGAATAAATTAGTCTTGATTTAACTTCAAACCTATTTTAAACAGCCTAATTCTCTTCTCCTAAAAACAAAACCAAAAAACCTGCAGAAACACTGATTTGAAAAACTCTGCCCTTTTATTACAGATGTCAGTCAATTCAGTGGCTCAGTCCAACTCTTTGGGATCCCATAAACTGCGGCACACCAGGCTTCCCTATCATCAGCTCCCAGAGCTTGCTCAAACTCTTGTCCATCCAGTTGGTGATGCCATCCAACCATCTTATCCTCTGTCCTCCCCTTCTCCTTTCTTCAATATTTCCCAGCATCAGGGTCTTTTCCCACAAGTCAGTTCTTCACATCAGGTGGCCAAAGTATTGGAGCTGGAGCTTCAGCATCAGTCCTTTCAATGAAGGTAGGATGTATAAGCCCCACCACAGAGCCACTGAGCCCACAACCCACAAACTGAAGAACAATTATACCAAAGAAGCTCTTGCACTGTTGTGAAAGTTCTAGGGTCCACAACAGATTTCCCAATGTGGAGATCCTGCAAAGGAACTGAGAACCCCCAGGGGAATTTGACTCTGGAGGCCAGTGGGATTTGATTACAGAACTTCCACACCACTGGGGAAACAGACTCTTGGAAGGCACAAAGGTCTTGTGCTCACCAGGACCCAGGAGAAAGGAGCAGTGACCCCACAAGAGACTGAGCCAGACTTGCACGTGAGTGTCCAGGAGTCTTCCGTGGAGGCATGGCCAGGGTAATGAATACAAGGGTCCTGGCATAAGTCCTTTTGAAGGAGGTCGTCATTATCCCTACCATAGGTCAAACTACCTAGAGGGAACACAGCCCCACCCATCAACAGAAAATTGGATTAAAGATTTACTGAGCAAGACCCAGATTCCCCCCAGTTAGTCTCTTTCATCAGGAAGCTTCCATAAGCCTTTTACCCTCATCTAGAGGGCAGACAGAATGGAAACCAGTTACAGAAAACCAAACTGATCTTGCAACAAACTGGATCACAGCCTTGTCCAGCTCAATGAAACTATGAACCATAGGGCCATGGTAAAGAGTTTTGACAAAATGTGGTCCACTGGAGAAGGAAATGGCAAACCACTTCAGTATTCTTGCCTTGAGAACACCATGAACAGTATTACAGATATAAATATTCTATTAGAAATTAAGGTAAGAAAATGAAAAATTAAAGTGAAATCAATTACACCTCACAAATACAAAACACCCTCAAGTTCTTAAAATCAGTCAACCATACAGACTTTAAAAAGACTTCAAAATTACTCTGAGCAAGTTTTACTTGCTAAAGAAAATACAAAATAACAATTATATTCATAAACAATCTTTCAGTTCAGTTCAGTTGCTCAGTCCTGTCTGACTCTTTGCGACCCCATGAATTGCAGCATGCCTCCCTGTCCATCACCAACTCCCGGAGTCTACTCAAACTCATGTCCATCAAGTCGGTGATGCCATCCAGCCATCTCATCCTCTGTCGTCCCCTTTTCCTCCTGGTCCCAATGCCTCCCAGCATCAGGATCTTTTCCAATGAGTCAACTCTTCGCATGAGGTGGCCAAAGCATTGGAGTTTCAGCTTTAGCATCAGTCCTTCGAATGAACACCAAGGACTTTAGCATTCATTAATTACCATGTGTCAGGTACGGTACTAAATTCTACATTATAATGTTTTACAAAAATAGAAGGAAACTGAAGCTTGAAATTTGTTGCCCATGGTTATTCAGCTACTAATTCAAGCCTGACACTTACGTCATTAGGCTACTACTGAAACTGGGAAGACAAATAACAGATTTCTCAATTTGTTCAAAATGACAGCTTTTATTATTTCTTCAACCAAAAATTAGTTTTCTCAAGGTTTTCAACAATAGGATTGCAGCGATTCCAAAGGAAGGGTTAATCCATTCTTTACAGAGATCTACTTCCACACCACCACTGCCCAACTATTTCTTGGAAGCTACAGGAAAATGATAAAAATTCCAATAATTACATTTACAGCAAGAATTTATAGGATCTTCTCCATGTCAAGAATGGTGGTGAGCACATCAAACATTTTAATCTTCACAAAACCAACAAGAGGCAATACCTGATTCTGCAAGCTAAGAAAATAATAAGACTCAGAAAACCCAAGATCATACTGCTAATCTGTGACTAACCTAGCTCAGGACACTCAGTGTCTGAATCCAAAGCAGCATTATTCCCATTAGTCTACCTAACTATAAATAAAAAAATCACTTCTATATCCCTTTCTTCCTGAGACACAAGAAAGCCAGAATCAGGTATCATATTGCAGATGGTGTAACAACGGCAGTTTCCAGTAAGGTAGTCCCAGCCACGTGTGACCCAAGTACACGTGAAACGCTAATCACTTTTTCGTATTTTTCTGGGCTTTAGTAATTTACCTATACATTCTACTTTCAGGAACTATTCTGACTGAGCAACCTAGGTAGATTACAAAATTATTTCTTAATGCAACAAATTTGCTCTTCCGTTGCTGCCAACGAGCATACCTCCGAAATTGAAAGAACACGAAAGGTTCTGGAGACACGATTTTCTTCGTGTAAATCTCTTTTAAAAGATGTCGCAGGTATGAAATAAGACTGAGCCACAGGAAACGTGCAGCCTTTTGGACGCCCCTGCGATTTCTATAGCATTCACTCATATCTTGGAAGCCTTTACAGTGGAGCTACCAAGAGGGTTTAAGAATGCATGCAACCTTACCGTTTGAGAATGATAGTAAAAGCTGGATTTGCAAGTTCAGTCTAAGCACAAATTCGTAAAATACAAAAAACCCGACTTTCGAGTTCGGAAGAGGTGAAAAAAGATAAACAGCAAAAAAGAGCCACAACTCCCTAAATTATAATACAAGCGAATCTGCACCTACCCGGTACACGTTTAGGGAAAACAAAATGGGAAAAATCGTTCCTCCAAAATGGAGGGACGCGTTCGCTGGCACACGAGCCGGGAGCAACCCTGGAAGCGGCGCCATCACCTCTCCCTGGCGTGTGCGCTCCGGGCCCCAGACCCTGCAGCACCACGCGGCCGCCCAGCACGCGGCGGGTCGGCCGGCGGGAAGCAGGGGACGAGGGCGCCGCGGGGGGAGGGGGAGGGAGGCCCAGGGAACCGGAGACCCACTCACGTTCTCGCAGCCTGTTCTTGAAGTTGGGGTCACTCCGTCTCTTGCGGTCGAAGTAAATGCAGTAACCGATGAAAAGGGCCCCGCACACGCCGGCGGCGATGGCGCTGTTCCGGCCCACCATCTTCTTTCCACCGAGGAGCCGGGTTGGCTGCGGCGGGGCCCGCAAAGTAGCCGTTGACGGCGAAGACCCGGATCCGACTGCGCGGCTCAGCCCCGACGCCCGCCGCCCGCCGCGAGGGACGCGGAAAGGCGGAACATGCGTCACTTCCGGCCCCCGTCGCCGAGGCCCCCGGGGATGTCCGCAGCAGTGCCTGAGGGGAGGCAACCACGCCGCTTCTGCGCCTGCGCAGGTGCTTAAATTCGCTTCGGAGTCGAGATTTTGCGCGAGGTCGCGCACGTCCTTAAGAGCCTTTGAGCTTGACGTAATAAGGGCGGCACGTGGCCGTCGTGTGCACGCTCCAAAGTGTGTGTAGCTGACTTCCTTGCTTGTGTCAAAGATGGAAGATCACTGATCACAAATGCTTCCTTTTTATGTTACACAGGCGCCCTGTAACTCTTGTTTGAATTCAGTTTCATTTGGTTTCAAGCTCAGTCACAATCCTTTTTGCAGCAAGGACCATAATCTAGTGATTCGATTTCAAAAGAAATCGATTGTTACAGTATAGTCTCAGGAGTGGAAGAAAATTAAGTGGAGGGATTCCTGGAAAAGGATAACGGGTAAGAGACACACTGGAAAGAAATAGTAAACACGGAGTTGTCAAGTTGTCATACCCACTGAAGACATTATGTGTGTAGTTTAAATTTGAAAAGACATAGACGGGATCCTCTGAAACCTTTGGAGTGATAGGAATGTTTATTATAGACTGTAGTGTCCTGACAGTTTATGCGAAAGAGATGGTTCATGATGGGGCTGCCCAGCAAGACCTGAAAGACCAGGGTTGTGATTAGGGGGTTGGGACTTTGATCTGGGTGGTATCAGCCCGATTTCTGGGGGAAAGAAGGGGAAGGAGGCTGGAGAATAACTTCATGGAGTTCAACTTCATGACCTACATAAGGGAAGTGAAGTTGCTCAGTCGTGTCCGACTCTTTGCGACCCCACGGACTGTAGCCTACCAGGTTCCACCGTCCATGGGATTTTCCAGGCAAGAATACTGGAGTGGGTTGCCATTTCCTTTAGACCTTCCTGACCCAGGGATCGAACCCGGGTCTCCCGCATTGTAGGCAGACACTTTACCGTCTGAGCCACCAGGGAAGGTAGGTTATGACCTACATAGGGAAGCCCAATGAAGGCTCTTGACACCGAAGCATGTGCCCTTCAGAGGTTGGCAGTACTCTACTTAGGAATCAACGTGCCATGTGCATGGAGGGTGAGGTGTTCTGTCTTCTGGGAGGTGTTTAGGGAGGGAACAACAGAAGCTTTGAGTTTGGGACTCTCCCATACCTTTCCCTTGTGCTTGCTTCTTCTCTTTCCCTTTGGCTGGTTTTGGTTTATTCTTTTTTGGCTGCACAGCAAGGCTTGTGAAATCTTAGTTCCCTGACCAAAGGTTGTACCCAGGACTTCAGCAGTGGAAGTGCTGAGTCCTAACCACTGGACTACCAGGGAATTCCCTGGCTGCGTTTTATTTATATCCTTTTGCTGTAATAAAACTGTAATCATAACATGTTCTTGAGTTCTGAGATTCCTTATTGTGAACCTGAGAGGTAGTAGGAACCTCTAAATTACTAGCTGGCTGGTCAAGAGAGTGGCTTGGATACACATCTCCCCCTATATTTGTGACTGGTGTATTCTCATACAGCAATCTTGTCATACAGCAATACTGTCCCCATAACACAAAGTCTGGCTCAGCTCTAGGGTAGAGGGTGTCAAGTTGTTGCAGGGTACTTATGGAAACATTTAGCTGACATTCCTAAAAACCTAGTCCAAGAGCTTGGGAAAGCCCTTTTGCTTGAGTGATAATGAAGCTGTGCATGTGTGCGTGCTAAGTCACTTCGGTCGTGTCTGACTCTCTGTGATCATATTAACCCTCCAGGCTCCTCTGTCTATGGGATTCTCCAGGCAAAGAAAGAGTACTGGACTGAGCTGCCATGCCCTCTTCCAGGGCATCTTCCCAACCCAGGGATCGAACCTGAGTCTCTTATGCCTCCTGCATTGGCAGGCAGTTTCTTTACCACTTGTGCCACCTGGGAACCTGAGATCCTATAAGACTGGAAATTTGATCAAAGGTACATGTACATTGCCTGGACTAGGGTGAGATGCAAAGGTGCATATATATCACAGCGAAGCAAATGACTGATACCACACAACAGAAAAAAAGCTTTTGCTTATGACATGCACACATACAGATTTTTCCTAGCCTTAACAGTGCACCTCTATCAGTTGACAGAGGTGTGTCCTGAGCCACAGGTGGAACAGAAAAGACTTGTAAGGCCGCACAGATGACCTGAGGCCTAGAACTTGACCCGCGGCAATGGCAATCTGAGACTATGTGTCCATTACCTTATGACACTAAGGAAAGAACACGCTGTTCTTTCTGTTGTGCATCATAGAATGCCATGTAAGTAGGAGGTCATTGCTATGAGATAAGATAAACCAAGCAACCTGCTGATACAAAGAACAGTTAGTGCAACTCCTGTGCCTCTGAATTTCTCAACCACTCTACAGTTATTCATATTTTTTTTTTCACTTGTAAACCATCTATAAGCATAGAATCCTCAAACAGAAGCAGACTGTAAATCCCTGAGGCATGTTGCTTGTAAGTGGTATCGTTATTGGGCTGTGGACTGACCTTAGTGGATCATCACCAGTGTTGTAAACAGAATGAAAAGTATTAGAGGGCAACATGGGTAAGGACTGGTATTGTCATGTAAGACTTGTGTCAGATAAATATACCTATGTCTGTACTGATCACATTGAAAAATTAAAGACTATCACAGATCATAGTCAAAAAAGTGGGAAACCACTGATCTAGTCCAAGCCCTTTATTTTCCCAGTCAAGATACTTAGATAAAGAGGTTGAGGTTTGTCTAAGGTCATGCATATACAGCCAGAGAACTGGGTCAAGGATCAGAGGTCCCTACACCCTAGTCCAGGGCTCCTTACATGAAAACCTAAAGACCCACACTCTATGTAAGGACACTAAAATTATATAAATTTATATACACTAAAAAACATATACAATATACTTTAAAAAAATACAGTGCAATTAAAGAGGTAAGTATGTAGTCTACAGATAAGGCATCTTTATATAAATTTAACTGAAAATATATGCAGAAATGTTCAAGAGCTATCAAGGGATAAATATTAACTGAACCATACTTATGAAAAACAAACGAACTTCCCTAATGGTCCAGTGGCTAAGACTCTGCACTCCCAATGCAGGGGAACCAGGTTCAACCCCTGGTCAGGAAACTGGATCCCACAAGCCACAACTAAGACCTGGCACAATCAAATAAATAAATATTGAAAAACAAGGTTCAAAGTGCCATAGAAGATCCTAAGCATAAAATATCCAGTCTTTGGATACATGAAAATGGAGCTCTTTTTGCTTTCTATAGAGCTACATTTTTTTTTAACCTTTAAAAGGTGAGAATTTAGTTTATACTTTTTATATTGATATATTAATGACTTATACCCTAAAGAATTTATCATAAAATGATACTGCCCAGTGCACTTGTGCAAACAATAAATAATTCACTCAGAGTATTAACATTCATATGTGTAATGAAGAGTTTACAAATGTACAAAATTTTGGGTAACACTTTAAACTCATTTTCCAAACATCCAATAAGCCCATCCCTGCCCCGAGCTACATTTTAAAGACCTATTTAGGTTTTCCCTGTGCAATGCCTGAAAGACATCATTTTCAAAATAATGAGTAATAACTCACTATCCTCCAATTCCCTTACCCACCTGTAAGTAATCAGTTGCATGTATGACAGATGAGCCTGCCTCAGATCAGCACCCCTGGCTCAAGCCCACTTCTCCCTCCAGGACACAGCTTCAGCTTGCTAAGTCTTGTGAGCAGGGGCGCCAGCTGTTAGGTCCTAAGGGTAAATCTCAACAGAATGCAATACTATTCTTTCCCCCAGTTGAACTTTACACTTTGTGACTTCAGGACCATACTTTTTCAGAAAATTGTTTCCATGATTTTTTTAAACTTATTTTTTGGCCACACTGTGTGGCAGGTAGTCTCGGTTCCCTGAGCAGGGGTCAAAACCTGTGCCCTCAGCACTGGAAGGTGGTCTTAACCCCAGACTGCTGGTTTTTGTTGTTTTTTTGAGTCACTAAAGTCAAGTCTGACTCTTCGAGACCCCAACTGTGCACACCAGGTTCCTCTGTCCTCCACTATCTCCCAGAGTTTGCTCAGATTCGTGTCCACTGAGTCAGAGGCTGTCTAACCATCTCATCCTCTGACCCCCTTCTCCTCTTGCCTTCTATCTTTCCCAGCATCTGAGTCTTTTCCAATGAGTCAGCTCTTCACATCAGATGGCTTCCAGTTCAGAGAGTGAAAAGTGAAAGTGTTAGTTGCTCAGTCATGTCTGACTCTGCAATCCCATGGACTGTAGCCCACCAGGCTCCTCTGCCCACGGGATTCTCCAGGCAAGAATATCAGAATGGGTAGCCATCCCCCTCTCCAGGGGATCTTCCCCACCCAGGGATCAAAACCAGGTCTCCCTACTGCAGGCAGATTCTTTAACTTGCCACCAAAGAAGTCCAACAGTCCTTGATAAGTCCCTAAATATGATTTTTTAAAAACAGTTTCATTCTATTGGGTGACATTCAGTATCACAAGTTTTCCTGGGAGAATATTCTTCAAGTTAAAAACAGAGGTGGGACTGTCCAGTAGTTAAGAATCCACCTGCCAATGCAGGGGACACGGGTTTGATCCCTGCTCCAGGATGATCCCACATGTTGTGGGGCAACTAATCCCATGTGCCACAACTAGAGTCCATGCGCCCTTTAGCCTGTGCACGACAACCCGCTTGCTGCAACTAGAGAAAAAACCAAGACTCCGTGCAGCCAAAAATATATAAATAAAATTTTTTTAAAAATTGAAAAGTAAAAATCTGCCTTATAGCAAATTTACCAAGGACTGCAATAACCAATCTAATCACCAATTAAGAATAAGAAATCAGACCTACATTTGATATAAAATTTGTTTAGTTATTAGGTTGATGAAATAAAATTAAAACCTAGAACTCCACTTACCATAAGTACAAAAGGAAGGAAGAAAAATGACTAGCTATCATATACCAGCCCTTAAAACTTTACTTCTTAGGGATTATCACTTGACCTCAGATCAATCAGTATTCCCACTTTTATTCAGATACTTTGTCTAGGTACAATAAGTATTAAGGTTGTTTCATTTTTTAAATTTAGTCTCATCCCAAGTAATTCTTCGGATGGAGGAGCCTGGTGGGCTGCAGTCCATGGGGTCGCTACAAGTCGGACACAATTGAGCGACTTCACTTTCCCTTTTCGCTTTCATGCATTGGAGAAGGAAATGGCAACCTACTCCAGTGTTCTTGCCTAGAGAATCTCAGGGACGGGGGAGCCTGGTGGGCTGCCATCTATGGCGTCACACAGAGTCGGACACAACTGAAGCTACTTAGTAACAACAGCAACAAGTAACTCTTAAAAATGACAGGTATACTTGCAACATATGGTAAAATAATACATAACCACTAAAATTCTAAATGTTCACCCTACACTTAAAATCATCTTTCATACAATCAGCAGTATTACATGATGACTGAGCTGCCTACATCTTAAAATAGTTGCTTCAAAGGTAGTATTACAACATGAATAACTGAAAAAGTGTCCATGTTTCACATATATAAAAAATTCTGAAACTCAGTACATGGATTTATCACAATTTTATTACCAGTAAGTCAGTGAGGGGAAAAAAAGCTTCAGGTTATTACTTCTGCTTTTTCTGTGTCTTAGTTCGTCTACTTTTCTTCTGTCCTTTCTTTTTCTTCTTCATGAGAACAGCTTTTTCTCCAATAAACAAACCTTTAGAATTCTGTGCACTTTTTGAAGCAAAGTTAAGTCCCTGCTTAGGTTTACTGACATTCTTCAAACTAGGATTTGAATTTTGTTTTAACTTTTCTTTATGGACAGAACGCATGACTCTGAGTTTTCTTCCCATCAGTTCAGAATTATTTAATTTCAGAGCAAGATGAACAGCATCTGTATTCTGTAATAAAAATCAATATATTAAATTTTACAGACACTCATCTGCAAAGAATCTAGCAAAATTACAACTTTTATGGATTAGAATAATTTTCAAGCTTGTAATACAGAAACCCCTGTCGGGAATTCCCTGGCAGTTCAGTGGTTAGAATTCTGTGTTTCCACTGCAGGGGGCACAGCTTCCATCCCTTGTTGGGGAACAAAGATCCCACCTGCCTCGGCGTGGCCAAAGAAAGAAAAAGCAGAAACCCCGCTCATTCCCACAGGTAGGAAGTCCAAGCCCCAGTGTTTCAGCAGCGGTGCTTGCAGTTTTAATCATGCACCCTCATGCGTTTCTCCCCAGGAAGCACTTAGGCTGTCTTGTCAAATGACCAGGTAAGCTCACAATCAAAAAGGCTTCATTTTTTCTCAATGTAAAATGAACTTTCAACTAAGGAGATCAATCCTAGGCGGCCTTTTAAACCAATGAAGCTCCTCCTCATGAGTCTCTTCCTGCAAAGCCCCTGCTGTACTGGTTGATTTGAGAACAGAGAACTCTATTACAGTCCTTGAGATGTCAGACTAGATGCCGTCAGGGTGCCATTTAAACCCCAAATACAGTTACTCTTTTATTCTAACTCAGTGTTAACAACTCTAAATATTCATGACGTGTTTGTTATAGGGGTTTACAAACATATCAGTAGTCAGAAGACAGAGAGCAGAGAGACAGTGAGATTGTTACATCACAGTCATGGATGGAAGCATCAGGATATGAGTCCCTTCCTTCAAACCCATCTGGTCCTACATACGAAGAGCCTTAAGAACAGTCACATGTCTTGATCTGGTTAGTGATAACCCACTGGGAAACTTTCCTAAAGAAGTAATCCAAAAATGGAGGCATACATTTGAAGGAAAAAACAATCACTCCAATTTCATTATTATAGGGAAAGAGAGAAAACAGCACACGTGTGACATTTGGGAAACACTAGGGAAAAGACAGTATGAATTATGTTACATCCCTCAATGGAACATACTTACACAACAGAGAACAACACAGAGGCAGGCTACAGAACCTTATGTTCACAATATTAAGTATGCCTACAAAAAGGCAGAGGAAGAAACTGAGAGGACATATATGATGGGGTGATTGTAGAGGGAAGAAAAACTTAAGTGCCTCTGGGTTGTACGTGTCTTCCAGTCATTTTAGACACAAGATACTGGTTAATATTTAGTGAACTAAATATAAATTGTGTAACAAAAACTAAAATTTTCTTCTAGCTGAGTGAACAGTCAATTTTCTCCTTTTACAGTAGGTAGAGGTTTGGAGATTTAGTACCTTTAATGTTGTTTTTAGTCACTAAGTTGTGTCTGACTCTTGGAGACCCCATGAACTGTAGCCCACCAGGCTCCTCTGTCTATGGGATTTCACAGGCAAAATACTAGAGTGGGTTGCCATTTCCTTCTCCAGGCGATTTTCCCCAACCCAGGGATCAAACCTGCATCTCCTGCACAGGCAGGCAGATTCTTTCCTGCTGAGCCACCAGGGAAGCCCAATACTTTTAAAAGCCAGCATCTAAACATTATTTAATGAAACAACTGACAAAGGATTAATTTCCAAAATATACAAGCAGCTCATGCAGTTCAATACCAGAAAAACAACCCAATCAAAAAGTAAGCAGAAGACCTAGCACACATTTCTCCAAAGACATACAGGTGGCTAATAAACACATGAAAAGATGCTCAATATCGCTCACTATTAGAGAAATGCAAATCAAACTACAATGAGCTACACCTCACCTGGTCAGAATGGTCATCATCAAAAAATCTACAAACAATAAATGTTGGACAGGGTGTGGAGAAAAGACAACCTTTCTGCATTGTTGTTGGGAATGTAAATTGATGCAGCCACTATGGAGAATGATATGGAGATTCCTTGAAAACCTAGGAATAAACCTACCATTTGACCCAACAATCCCACCACTGGGCATAAACCCTGAGGAAACCATAACTGAAAAAGACACGTGTACCCTAATGTTCACCGCAGCGCTATTTCCAATAGCTAGGACAGGGAAGCAACCTAGATGTCCATCGACCAATGAATGGATAAAGAAACTGTGGTACATATACACAGTGGAATATTACTCAACCATAGAAAGCCATTTGAGTCAGTTTTAATGAGGTGGATTAAAACAGAGTCTATTATACAGAGTAAAGTAAGTCAGAAAGAGAAAATCAATAGAGCATATTTAGGCATATATATGGAATCTAGAAAGACAGTACTGATGAACCTATCTGCAGGGCAGCAGTGGAGATGCAGACGCAGAGAACAGAGTTATGGACACAGTGGGGGCAAGACAGGGCCACTGACAGAGTAACATGGAAACATACTAACATATGCAAAATAGCCAGCCAGTGGGAATTTGCTATATGACGCAGGGAGCACCAACTTGGCGCTCTGTGAAAACCTAAAGGGGTGGGATGGGGTCGGAGGTGGGAGTGAAGTTCAGGAAGGAGGGGACATGTACACCTATGGCTGATTCATGTTGATGAATGGCAGAAACCAACAGAATACTGTAAAGCGATTATCCTCCAATTAAGAATAAGAAAGATACAAAAGTCAAAATGGATAAATAAAACATTATTTCATGACATTAATATGGAGAAACAATCAGGACACTGCGTGGTTAGATGCATAACAGAGCGCAGTAGGAACAGTGCTCTATTATGGCAGGTTATGAATTTACTTAAGGTGCAATTTGAGGGTGACAGCGAGAGTTATGGCTGAACGATGGGACAGCAGGGACAGCCTCCCCCAACACACTTCAAGGACAGTGACGACACATTAACCTCCGTACCTCAAAGAGCACGTAGCCAAAGCCTCTGCCGACTCCAGTAACTTGATCCCGCACAATCCTCACAGCCACAACGTTCCCACAGGCCAAAAAGTGCTTCTCAACTGCAGATTCTTCAACTTCTAAAAACAGGTTCAACCAAAGGGGAAGTGAGGACTTGGAATCGCCTCAGGAAGTTAGAGATGTTTAATCATGCATCAAGGTAAGCCCAGCCTTGCAGTAATTAGCCAAGTTACACTCCACACTTTTCAAAGTTAGTCTTAAAGCAAAACACTGAGTGACCACTCGGGTGTTATCTGCATTACTGCAGTGACAAACAGATAGTTTCTATTTAAACAAACTTACTGTATGGGAGGTTTCCCACAAATACGGATCTCTTGTCCCTCTGAAACACAAAATAAAAAAATCACTCATGAAAGAGAAAACGGAAGTCACCTTGAAGTCCTCTCTTTCCCTCACCGCACATGTCTGACGGGGCTCCATCTCCTGATTCCCCTGCCTAGCAGGCCCCTGTTGGATTTGGCTTCTGCCATCTTTCCCGCAGGAGTGTGAGCCCCAGAGTGAGGAGTGGCTTCTGTTCACAGCTGGCATTGGCAACATGGCAGTGCTCAAGAAAGGCCTGCTCCTTTGGAGGTGGGCACACTTCTTCTATAAAGGGCCAGAAAGCAAGTATTTGTGGGCCACGCAGTCTCTGCTGTTCCCCTTGCCTCTGCTGTTAAAGCAAAATAACAGGAAACTAGTGGGCTTCCCCAGTAGATCAGTGGTAAAGAATCCACCTGCCAATGCAAGAGACTTGGGTTTGATTCCTGGGTCAGAAAGATCCCCTGGAGGAGGAAATGGCAACTCACTCGTGTTCTTGCCTGAAGAGTCCCATGACAGAGGAGCTGGCGGGCTACAGTCCATGGGGTTGCAAAGAGTCGGACATGACTGAGCACGTAATGGGTATCGTGTAGCAGTAAAACTTTATTCACAAAAACGGGGAGCAAACATTGGGCCCTCAGGCCAGTTTGCTACTTGGTGCCAGACCCACCATCAAAGCCAGGACAGTCAGCCAGGCCTCGGTCATTTCTCACCTAGCTACCGTGACACCGATAGTAACACATTCTGCCTCTGCAGTGAGTTCTTACCAACTCATGCTTCATTCATTTCAAGAGACCCCAAGGAAAAGCTTCCGAACAAAACCCAGACTCCTCGGCACGGCAGGCCGGGGTCATCATGACCGCCCTCCACCTATTTCTCCAACAGCAACTCTGACGGCAGCCTCTCCTCACACTCTACCCACTAATAACTGTATCAAGCTCTTGGAATCCACACAAAGGATTAGGCTTTGGTCCCACCATTCAGTGTTCAAAATTTTTTTGCCCATATGACACTGATAGGACACCAGTTCTCCAGGAAACCCTTTGACCCTTCTTGCTGGCAGCCTCCCACATTGAGTGGCCCATTCCTGAGCTGACGTTTATGACAGAATTTATCATAAAACAGTGCCGTGGTCAGCCCATCTGCTCACCTTTACCTTTACACTGCAAACGCCTAGACAGCTGAGCCTGTGTCTCAGCACCAAACACCTGGCACACAGAAGGGACTAAACACTGCTGATGAGTAATGTAGCTCGAGACCTTAGTCTATAAATAAGGTGCTGGCTCCAGGGCTCTTTAATACACCTTTCAGCCATACTCTCTAGGATTATTGGATCTGATGTAGGAGTGGGAATCATTTTTTTTTTAATTAATTATTTTCATTGGAGGCTAATTACTTTCCAATACTATAGTGGCTTTGCCATACACTGGCATGGATCAGCCACGGGTACACATGTGTTCCCCATCCTGAACCCCCTCCCACCTCCCTTTCCATCCCATCCCTCTGGGTCCTCCCAGTGCACCAGCCCTGAGCACCCTGTCTCATGCATTGAACCTGGACTGGCGATCCATTTCACATATGGTAATATACATGTTTCAGTGCTATTGTCTCAAATCATCCCACCCTCGCCTTCTCCCACTGAATCCAGAAGTCTGGGGAACCACTTTCTTGAAGCTAATGCTGACTTGAACTTCCCTGGTAGTCCAATGGTTAAGACTCTATGCTTTTAATGTAGGGAGTACAGGTTCAATCCCTGGTTTGGGGAACTAAGATCCTACATGCCGCATGGCACAACCAAGAAGAAAATAAAAATCAAAAGCTAGAGCCTTCCCAGGTGGTTTAGTGGTAAAGAATCCACCTGCCAATGCAGGAGACGTGGGTTTAATCCCTCACTTGAGAAGATCCCCTGGAGGAGAAGTGGCAACCCACTCCAGGATTCTTGCCTGGGAAATCCCGTGGACAGAGGAGCCTGGCGGACGACAGTCCCTGGGGTTGCAAGGTGTTGGACACGACTGCAGTGACTGAGCACAGGCAAGAATGAGCAATGCTGACTTAAGCCCTCACCTGCCGCCGGCGCCTACTCTGAGACCACAGAGGGCAGAGACGTTTTCCACTAATTTCATCATGCTCCCGGCTAACCCAACTCCTCTCCCAGCACAAGCTCAGAAGAAAATGTTCTTCTCTACACTGCTCCAGCAAAATTCTTCAGACAGTGCAAGAACTACTTACGGAGGAGGTCTCAGTTGCAAGATCCACTCTAACACGAAATCCTTCTGCAAATTGGGCCCCATTTCTGTTATAAATATGAAGGGAAAATGGCTGTTAAAAACAGGCACTGAGCTACTGGGGTATTTAATCTGAAGTGAACCCAAAGAATAAAAGACAGCTGGACTCATACATAGAATAATTCTGTTCAAACATCAAAGAGACAAAATTACCTTTCCAGTGCTTTTGTAGCAGCACTCTCGTCCTTAAACACAACATAAGCATTAATATTTTTCTGATCGGGATGAATTTTACGCCTACATTAAAAAAAAAAAAAAAAGACTGTAAAATTTGCTAATCCCAAAGTCACTAAAATAAATACAGCTTGTTTTACACTCTAAATCAACACCTATGACAAGAATTTCTGGGAGGATTTTCATAAATTCTTTTCATAGACATTTAGTAATAACCCCAAAAATAACACACAACTTGTACAGATAATGGTGAAACATGTGACCTACGCCCTCTTCCCAGTCATCACTGTGAGAAAGCAGGAGGCCACCCCAGGCGACCCCACCACATGGCAAACTGTCAGCTTCGCTGCAGCTCTGTATCTAATACACACATAGGTGGGAAAAACAACGTGCTGTTTTCTTTTTACTGTAAAATAAAAACTATGCAAACCTGTAAACGTGTATAGCTAAGGAAATTATTAACAGGGTAATACCCAAATAGCAACCCACTCCATTCTTGCCTGGAGAACCCCATGGACAGAGGAGGCTGGCAGGCTACAGTCCATGGGGGTTGCAGAGAGTTGGACACGACTGAAGCAACGTAGCACTTAGCACCCTTGTAGCCTCTGTGTGGCCCCAGCAGCTGCAGCGCTTCCTCTCCTCCTTCAAAGGCAACCACCACTCCCACCTTTATAGGAACTACTTCCCTGCATGGCTATGGGGTTTTATCACCCAAGTGTCTACCCTGAGACATACTTTAGTCTTGTTCAGTTTTCCACTTGAAAAGTCTTTAGAATCCTGTTTAATATGATTCCCCATTTATCTATCTTATAGTTTGACCTAAAGAATTTCCCTGGAAAAACTGACCAGCCAACAGCAATCATGACGAACCTCAGATTTGAAGATGCATTTTGGCAGAGGAATCAGAGATCAAATTGCCAAAGTCTGCTGGATCATCAAAAAAGCAAGAGAGTTTCAGAAAAACATCTATTTCTGCTTTATTGACTATGCCAAAGCCTTTGACTGTGTGGACCACAATAAACTGTGGAAAATTCTGAAAGAGATGGGAATACCAGACCACCTGACCTGCCTCTTGAGAAACCTATATGCAGGTCAAGAAGCAACAGTTAGATCTGGACATGGAACAACAGACTGGTTCCAAATAGGAAAAGGAGTACGTCAAGGCTGTATATTGTCACCCTGCTTATTTAACTTATATGCAGAGTACATCATGAGAAACACTGGGCTGGAGGAACCACAAGCTGGAATCAAGATTGCTGGGAGAAATATCAAAAACCTCTGATATGCAGATGGCACCACCCTTATGGCAGAAAGTGAAGAGGAGCTAAAAAGCCTCTTGATGAAAGTGAGAGAGTGAAAAATTTGGCTTAAAGCTCAACATTCAGAAAACGAAGATCATGGCATCCGGTCCCATCACTTCATGGGAAATAGATGGGAAAACAGTGGAAACAGTGTCAGACTTTATTTTGGGGGGCTCCAAAATCACTGCAGATGTTGAATGCAGCCATGAAATTAAAAGACGCTTACTCCTTGGAAGGAAAGTTATGACCAACCTAGATAGCATATTCAAAAGCAGAGACATTACTTTGCCAACAAAGGTCCATTTAGTCAAGGCTATGGTTTTTCCAGTGGTCATGTATGGATGTGAGAGGTGGACTGTGAAGAAAACTGAGCGCTGAAGAATTGATGCTTTTGAACTGTGTTGTTGGAGAAGACTCTTGAGAGTCCCTTGGACTGCAAGGAGATCCAACCAGTCCATCCTAAAGGAGATCAGTCCTGGGTGTTCTTTGGAAGGAATGATGCTAAAGCTGAAACTCCAGTACTTTGGCTACCTCATGCGAAGAGTTGACCCATTGGAAAAGCCCCTGATGCTGGGAGGGATTGGGGGCAGGAGGAGAAGGGGACGACAGAGGATGAGATGGCTGGATGGCATCACCGACTCGATGGATGTGAGTTTGAGTGAACTCCGGGCGTTGGTGATGGACAGGGAGGCCTGGCGTGCTGCAATTCGTTGGGGTGCAAAGAGTCGGACACAACTGAGCGACTGAACTTTGAGCTTAAAAATGTTAAGGTACAGGAAATGTATGCCTTAGAACTGATGAAATGTGATACTTGTGATTTATAATAGAATGTTTAGATGCAAAACGTTCTTATTCTCTTCACACAGTATGTCTGATTAAAAGTCTCCTAAATTTCTCATTTTTCATGGCACATTTTAAGTTATTCTGCAATTCTTTCTGTGACTCTACAGCTTACGTTGAAGCTTGAAGACAAACATCTGACAAATTTATATGTTATCATAGGCATCAGAAACAATAAACCACGATGGTGCATCCAAATATAAACATTTGTGAGGTTAAGAAATTATCTCATTTTTCACCAAAATGGAAGAGAATTTACAAGTACTCCCTGTCTCTAATTACAAACTTACTTTATTGCCGCCAACTTTTTGGACAAAGTTCCCTCTGCTGGTATCTTTAAGAGAAAAAAAAAGTATTACAGGAAAGTCATCATTTGACATTATTTTAAAAGTAATTATATTTTAATTAATCAAATTATAAATACCTAACTCCAATATGGAATAAAAACGAAGGAAATACTGAATCAGAAACAACTGTCCTAGTGTTGTATGAATGGGACCTTGTGGCTGAGGACAAACATTTCCAGTGACAGTGCCATATTCAGATTTCACAGGCAGCGACTCTCAAACTAGGCAGGAATAACGGATGACTCGAAGGGGTTGCTGGCCATATGAGGAGACAATGTTGTTGAAGACACATGTGAAGAGTGTTAAGGAAAATTGTTTTATAAAATGAGCATGGAAAAAAGGGACACTTCTAAGTTGACATTTTATTGAATATGCTATGATTTTAAATATGTCTAACTTAATTGAAAAGGAGTATGTCAAGGCTGTATATTGTCACCCTGCTTATTTAACTTATATGCAGAGTACATCATGAGAAACGCTGGGCTGGAGGAACCACAAGCTGGAATCAAGATTGCCAGGAGAAATATCAATCACCTCAGATATGCAGATGACACCACCCTTATGGCAGAAAGTGAAGAGGAACTCGAAAGCCTCTTGATGAAAGTGAAAGAGGAGAGTGGGAAAGTTGGTTTAAAGCTCAACATTCAGAAAATGAAGATCATGGCATCCGGTCCCATCACTTCATGGGAAATAGATGGGGAAACAGTGGAAACAGTGCCAGACTTTATTTTTGGGGGCTCCAAAATCACTGCAGATGGTGACTGCAGCCATGAAATTAAGACCCTATGGACTGCAGCCCACCAGGCTCCTCTGTCCATGAGATTTTCCAGGCAAGAGTACTGGAGTGTGTTGCTGTTTCCTTCTCCAGAGGATCTTCCCAACCCAGGGATCGAACCCGGGTCTCCCGCACTGTAAGCAGATGCTTTACTGTCTGAGCACCAGGGAAGTCCTAATTCTTAGAGGAAGGCAAATCAAAAGTACAATGAAATGTCACCTCACATTGGTCAGAATAGCTATCTCAAAAAATCTACAACAATAAAAGCTGGAGAGGGTGTGGAGAGAAGGGAATCCTCTTAAACTATTGCTAAGAGTGAAAATCAGTACATCCACTAAAGAGAACAGTATAGAACAAACAAACAAAAATAAATGGGACCGAATTCATCTTAAAAGCATGCACAGCAAAGGAAACCATAACTCAACAAAAAGAGAACCTTCAAAATGGAAACAAGTATTTGTGAACAAATATACCAATGAGGAATTCATTTCCAAAACAGACAAAAGAGATCCAAACAGTCCATTCTGAAGGAGATCAGCCCTGGGATTTCTTTGGAAGGAATGATGCTAAAGCTGAAACTCCAGTACTTTGGTCACCTCATGCAAAGAGTTGACTCACTGGAAAAGATGCTGGGAGGGATTGGGGGCAGGAGGAGAAGGGGACGATAGAGGATGAGATGGCTGGATGGCATCACTGACTCGATGGACGTGAGTCTGAGTGAACTCCGGGAGTTGGTAATGGACACGGAGGCCTGGCGTGCTGCAATTCATGGGGTTGCAAAGAGTCGGACACGACTGAGCGACTGAACTGAACTGATAGTACCTAAGAGTGACGGGAACAGGTAGGGAAAACTTTATGGCAAAGGTGGAAATTCAAGTCAACAATGGTGACTAACAGCAACGTCCCAAATACTACCAGGTACTGTGAACAGGAAGGTAAAAAGATACAAATCGCCACGTTCAGTCCAGGGGTATCTATAAACACCAATCTCATTTAGGGCAGTCACTATAAATCTCCTCTGGAAAACTTGTCTTTTAGTCATTTGATAGTTTACATAGTAAAAGTAAGAAATTTGAACTATTTCTTAGTCTGTCTTGCTTAAACTAACAAATGGTAAAACTCTCAGAATATAGACAGAAATACAGTCCAAGACATGAGAAATGCCCACATGAATAATCAACATGTGAATGCCAGGCATCGAAACACATCTACTAGGCTTTCTAGGAGCTCTCAAGGACCTGTGCCCTGCTATTAAAGATAAGAATGAATAGATATAGCATAAGACAAGAAATTACAAAAAGGATTCAGAGGGAAAAAAATACCACTTGGTGTTATAAAGTATCAAAAAGCCCTGAATAAGTGACATCTTAAGTGTCTTCTGAAAAATATTATCTTGATGAGCATAATGTGAATTTGAGGATTCCTAGAATATACATACAGTGAAATACTACTCAGCCATAAAAAAGGAAATCTTGCCATTTGCAACAACATGGATACATGCCGAGGGTATGCTAAGGGAAATAAAGACAAATACCCTATGATGTCACTTATTCATGCAATCTAAAAACCAAAACAGGGAATTCCCTGGTAGTCCAGTGGTTAGCACTCTGTGCTCTCACTGCTGAGGGCCCAGGTTTGATCCCTGGTTGGGAAACTAAAATCCTACAAGCCTCACAATATGACCAAATAAAAATAAATAAATAAATAAATAAAACTCAAGAGATACAGAGAACAGATTGGTGGCGACCTAGAGAGAAGGGGGTAGAGAGTGGGCAAAATGAATGAAGGGGCTCAAGTGCACAGCGACAGATGGTGACTAGACCCATGGTGGTGACCACTCTGTAGTGTGAACGAACAGTGGACTGTTACCCTGAACACCTGAAATTAATATAATGTTACATACCAATTTTACCTAAGTTACAAAAACAAAGAACTGAGCAAAAGGAAGTGGGTGGGAAGGTCCAAGTATATGATCTGCTTCAAGCGCAGCGCCCAGGCTGCAGGACAGTCAAGTGTGGAAGAGCGCAGGGCCCCAGGGCCGCCCTGCACAGACGGTCAGGATGTCGGGACGAACAAACAGCTAGAAAAATGACAACATTTTGGGCACCTCCATACATATTTGATGTGAACCAGGTGCAGGTACTGGTGACCCAGTGGGCAGCCGGGCTCACAGTCTGGTGGCACAGAGGAGCAGCATCACCATGTCCCAGCCGCCTCCTAAGGACTACAGTGAGGTGCCAGCTGCCGGAGGGCAGATGGCAGGGTCACCCCACGCACCAGTAACTCAGGGATACGGAAGAATCAGGGCTGGCTCCTCAAGGAGAACACCAAGCCAAGTGCGTGTATGTGTGTCTGTGTGCGTGTAATGTTCACGGAAGGGGAGATGGAAGAGAGGCATTTTGGGTTGGGAGTTCCAGGAAGAAGTGCTTTAGGAAGATTAAGGAGACAGAGGTATGTTGGCTACATGTGAGGCAGACTGAAAGCAGAAGCTGTAAACAGGCCTCTGCAACTATTTTGGCAAGAAGTTAAAACTTAGGTGGGACAATGCAAAAGGAAAGGAATGACTCATCTTCAGAAGAAACCACAGTAGAAAACCAGGCAGGGATGGCAAGCAACAGGCTGGGTGGGCTAAAGAAAAGTCCACGGCTGGCAGTCTGAGCGGTACTAAAGAACAGGTAATCAGCAGATGGCATGGGACGGGGTCAGGGATCGACGCAGGTGAGGTGAGCACAGAGGGGCTGGCAGGACAGCCCCGTGGATGTGTCAGGCAAGGGTCTGATACGAGGAAACAGGACTCAGAAGGGCTGACAGAAGACGCACGTGATGAACGGAACAATCTAACACCATGATAGTAATTATGGAGACTGCGCCAAAACCTTGAGAAAGGCCTACTTTTAGAGAAGTGGGCAGTTTTGCCTGCTGGGGACGTTTGGCAATTGGTTGTTACGACTGGGGTGGGAAGGATGCTACCGGCACCTAGTGGGCAGAGGCCAGGGATGCTGCATTACAAAGGTCAGTGTCCAACAACACACAATTATCCAGCATCAAATGTCAATGGTATCAAGGTTGAGAAACTCCATTTTAGAGACTCACGTTGAGAAAGAGCAGTTTGAAACAAGGAATAAGCATTTCTTATATTCTAACACATATTAATTATATTTTTTAAAAACCTATGAATGCTGCTTCTTCATGCTCCAAGGAACATGGGTGTAACTGGTCTACAGAGCACTCAATTGGTGAAATCTGATTCCATTTACTTCCATAAAGTTTTAACATTAATACTTTATCTTTCTATGTCAGAGCATAAGCACTGCTCTGCAGAGTCAGGCAAACCCCCCCCATATGAACAGCTGTGATTCCAGAAATGCTACTCAATAGGTTGAACATCTCCACCTGTTCAACTGACTCACAAACAAAAGTCACAGATCCACCCCTCCAAAATATACTTACGAAGGGTATCATTTTACTGTGTGAACTCATTAAATTACCCAACAAAGTCCAAGGGTCAGTAATAGACAGCAGGTGTGACTCTGCTTTGGCGCTAGATTTGAGCCTGTTGATTCTAAAGGTTAAAGTCAAGGGCTCCTTCATCTCACGAAAACCAACACATGAAAAAGTCTGATTTACAGGCAATACATTTTCAGATGATGTACTTTCAAGGAAGGAAAACATACCAGAGAACGAAATCGTACAGATTCTATCTGTCCATACTCTTTAAAAAATGACTTCAGCTTCTAAAAAAAAGAAAAAAAAGATACATCTATTTTAGTCCATTTTAAGAATATCAAGTAAGTACCACAAAACAGAATTAAGTAAAATGGTTGGATAATTTTTTCCTGCCATGTTTCAAGAATATTTCAGGAAAAGTAAGTAACTCTTCAGTTAAAAGATAAGTTTTTACTGAAATTTATGTTAAAAAAAAAAAAAAACACACACACACACAATTCATGTTACTATCCCTGCAATACACATTTCTGCCTTTCAATCTTTCAAAATCTTTTACTGCATGTAAACTAGTACTATATACGCCATAGATTCTGTCATCTTTCCACACTGGCTTATTTAAACCAGAAATGGATTTTAAGGATGCTTATGTCACTATGGGAAATTTCCCAATGGTCTGGAACTGAGACCATCAGATTCAAGAAAAATCTTTGGGTGAATTATATACATTATGCTTATGACTGGCTCAGGATGTGACGAATGTGTATATTTGACAGCTCACACAATAATGTCTACAAGCAACTTTAATTCAAAAATAACTTATTAAACATGTAAAGCTCCACAAACACTCCCCTCCCTTGAGCCCTTATAAACTAACATGAAGATAAGTAACCAAACTGAAACTACGCTACTACGGAAAATGGATTATATTCTACAAAATAATCACCCATCAAAAGCTAGGAGACAAAAGGCCAAAGGGGAAAGGGAAAAACCAGAAAGTAAGCTTCTGGTACTGTTTTAAGAAAGTGGAACTGAAACTGTTCCTCGAAAGATAAGCAGGATTTTGACCCAAGGGACTGCCATCAGGGTGACTATTACATGAACACACAGAAAGAAAAGGGCATGTCTTGGTTGATCGAACTCCACATAATGGAGGAAACTTAGGAAGGATGGATTCATTTACATGACAAATATTTATCAAGCCTCTACTACATATCAGGCACTGTTTCAAGTGCTCGTGACAGAGATGTGAAGAAGAAAAATATACATCCCTGCACACACCGTGCTTCTGTTCTCGTGGCATGTAACAGAAGAGAAAGCTGGAGGAAAAAACCAGAGAGAAGACCACTGAGACAGTTCAGACAAGATTTGCAAAAGCCCGAATTAGAGCAGACTCGGGAATGGAAAGGAGCAGGTGGATGCTGGAATGAATCTATCGAATGATCTATATAGTCATTTATAATGAAATTATGTATTACTGACTTATTAATTATGTACTTATTCGATAAAGTGATATGGCCTTCCCGTGCAGCTCAAACAGTGAAGAACCTGCCTGCAGTGTGGGAGACTTGGGTTCAATCCCTGGGTTGAGAAGATTCCCTGGAGGAGGAAACGGCAACCCTCTCCAGTATTCTTGCCTGGAAAATTTCACAGACAGAGGAACCTGGTGGACTGCAGTCCATGAGTTTGCAAAGTCAGACATGATTGAGCAACTAACACACAAACACAAAAACAAAAATATGAATTAATAATTTATCTGCATGTTTATAATATACAGACTATACACTCACCTTCTTATTACAGGTGACAGGCAAATTTCCAACAAACACAGTTCTCTCATTCTTTAATCTCTCTTCTTCTTGGTTGATTTGAATTTTCTTTCTTTGATTTACAACTGTCTCTTCTACATCATCAAGTAATTCTTTATCTGCAACTGTAACACCAGGTTGAGAATTTTTCCTTTTCTGCCCTTGTTTCCGGTGAATTTCTTCTAAATCAGCACTTGCTAAAGCATCTTCTCTTTTTAAACCAAAAAAAAAAAAGAGGGCACGGAAGTCAGGTCTAGCATTTGACAAAGCACAGATTAGGAATGCTTCCCACCTCCTGGCTTTCCTATAAACTTACCATTCATAAATACATCTACATTTAAATAGCATTATCAAAATGTGACTCTTAAATAGCATTATCAAAATGTGATTCATATCTTTAGGAAACTCAAGAGTTAGCAAAACTGAGCTTCAGCATAAGTCCTTCCAATGAACACCCAAGACTGATTTCCTTTAGGATGGACTGTTTGGACCTCCTTGCAGTCCAAGGGACTCTCAAGAGTCTTTTCCAGCACCATAGTTTGAAAGCAACAATTCTTCAGCACACAGCCTTCTTTATGGTCCAACTCTCACATCTGCACATGACTACCGGAAACACCATAGCTTTGACTAAAGCAGAGCAAAGTGACGTCTGATTTTTAATACGCTATCTACATTCATCATGGCTTTTCTTCCGAGGAGCAGTCGTCTTTTAATTTCATGGCTGCAGTCACGTCTGCAGTGACTTTGAAGCCCAAGAAAAAAAAGTCTGTCACTGGTTCCACTTATCCCCCTTCTATTTGCCATGAAGTGATGGGACCAGATGCCACGATCTTAGTTTTTTGAATACTAAGGTTTAAGCAAGCTTTTTCACTCTCCTCTTTCACCCTCATCAAGAGGCTCTTTAGTTCCTCTTTACTTTCTGCCATTTCAGTGGTATCTGCATATCTGAGGTTGCATATTTCTGCATATTTCTCCCCAAAGTCTTGCTTCCAGCTTGTGATTCATTCAGCCTGGCATTTCACATTATGGGCAGCAGAGCAAAAGATAGTTATGAATGCGGAAAGGCTGGGTAGGCATCTCAGAAGACAACAAACCCACCAGAGCAAGAGAGGTGGTGCAAAGCGAAAGCATATTATAAGAGATAATTAAAAGACAGCATCATTAGGACTTGGCAACTTACGAGAAATGTAGGGAAAAGAGTCTAAGATGACTCCCAAGTCACAGGCTCAGGCAACTGGAAGGCTGATGGCAACACTCATGCAGAGGAACAGGTATGATGAGGATAATGAGATCAGTTTGAAGTATCCTGAATTTGATGTGTATATGAATAAGCCAATGGACAGCAGAATATCGCATGGTAGGACACTGCCAAAGAATTGATGCTTTGGAACTGTGGTGCTAGAGAAGACTCTTGAGAGTCCCTTGGACTGCAAGGATCCAACCAGTCAATCCTAAAGGAAATCAACTCTGAATATTCATTGGAAGGATTGATGCTGAGGCTGAAGCTCCAACATACTGGCCATCTGATGCAAAGAGCCGACTCACTGGAAAAGACCCTGGTGCTTGTAAAGATTGAGGGCAGAAGGGGATGACAAAGGACGAGATGATGGATGGCATCACCAACTCAATGGACATGAGTTTGAGCAAACTCTGGAAGATGGTGAAAGACAGGGAAGCTGGCATGCTGCACTCCGCGAGGTTGCAAAGAGTTGGACATGACTGAGCAACTGAACAACAAGAACAATGAATAGGCTGACAAACAGATCAAGCGATAGAGATCAGGGGGTTGCCCTGATGGTCCAGTGGGCTTCCCTCCTGGCTCAGACAGTAAAAAATCTGCTCTCAATGTGGGAGACCTGGGTTCGATCCCTGGGTTGGAAAGATCCCCTGGAGAAGGAAATGCCAACCCACTCCAGTATTCTCGCCTGGAAAATCCCATGGACAGAGGAGCCTGGAGGGTCACAGTCCATGCATTCGCAAGAAGTCGGACACGTCTGAGCAACTAACACTTTCACTTTCACCAGTGGCTAAGACTCTGCACTCCCAAGGCAGGGGACTCGTTTTCCATCCCTGGTCAGGGAATTATATCCCATGTGCTGCAACTAAAAGATCCCTCATGTCACAACTAAGACCTGGCGCAGGCAAATAAACCTATGTTTTAGAAAGAGAGAGCGAGATCAGAATGCTAGAGCCACAAAGACTGGGAGACTGCCCAGATTGATGGGTATAAAAAAGAATCATGAGATGACCAAGAACAGAATCCCAAGCAAAATTGACATTTAAGGAACAGTCAGAAGGAAAGGTGCCTGAGATAACAGTGAGAAGGAACAGAGAGAGAACTGGAAACTTGGAAGAGGTTGACATCAAAGAATGCAGTAGCTTCCAGAAGAATAGCAACCACGTGACATGTAAAAGAGAGGGCTACAGTTAGAGGCAGTGCTCCCTATTAAACGTGGCACCTAGGTCAGAATGGCAAATTAACAACCAGAGTGCCAGTGTGTGGAAGAAAAGATAGATCAAGAAAAGGAAGAGAGAGCTAGTGAAGATTTCTTTTTCTAAAAGCTCAATGATGAAAGAAAGATTTGGGGGTCACATATGCCTGTGGACAGTTGGATTTCTTTAAGATGAGAATCTTTAAGAGAATCTCGAGTGGACAGATCAAAGATACAGGAAAAAGCAGAAATGGATATAGGTATCTGATGGCATAACCTCTAAGACAGAAGAGGTACGTGATAAATATAAACAGTACAGGTGACTGCAGTAATCTTGGACAGGGAGTAAGACACCCTTCTCTGAAAGGGGAAGAAACTAAAAACGTGCATAGCTGCAATCAGGAGGACGAAACGAAGTAATTCACAACTGTTAGCAATTCATGACTCTCAGGTAACAAGACCATCTGCTAACAGAGAACAGAGATATAAAGAGTGTGAAGAAAGTGGTCTAGAGACTGACGAAAGTTAACTAGAAACGTATAGTGTTTAAAAAATAAACTGTTCTTTTAAAAAAATTGAGCTAATGGAGGAATCTGATCTCTTACTGAATAAGTTAAAAAAAAACCAAATTCATCTTTTATATACATGCAGTAACATTTATAGATGAAATCTAAGTCTTAGGTTTGCTTCCAAACAATGAGGAAGATATTAACAGGATAAAGATGAAACAAGCTTTGCCAAGTATTAATTACTGCTGATGCTGGGTACTCTTTTCAATTTTTGAATATGTATGGGACTTAACATAATATACATTTTTTTAAGAGAACTATGAAGTGAGGAAAAAAACGAAAATGAATATTACCAGTGTAAGAATCTCAATTTTGCTACCATCTGATTTCTTTATCATCAACTTAAAAGAATTTTACCAACCTGTGTGCCAACTTCTTCTCTGCATCAGAAAGTTTCTTCTTCACTTTCATTTTTTTGGCAGGTTCTTGCAAAAGTGGCTTTTGGATTTGGGGTGAACTTTCTTCCTCCTCATCTCGTTTCCTTTTTTTGATGGCTTCCTTTTAAAAGTTTAAAGTTATGTTTGAGACCTCATCACTTACTGGTCTTTCTAAAGTAGCATCTTCTCTCTCTCACTGGTACATCCAGTAATGAGAGGTTACTGAAAATTGATCCTATCTGCCCCAGTTTACAAAGCATCCCCTGCACGGTAGGTTTGTTTTAAAGTTGTTCTAATGGGCCATCCGGAGTAGAACGCAGTGACTTACTTTAGGCACAGGCACATACACGGGTTGAAGCTGAGGGTTCACAGAACGAAAGAGGGAAGCCAGCCGACCGGTACTGCCCCTGGAGGGTTGCTTGCCGCGGAACAAACTATTGGCGACTTGTCCAACCTCATAGTCTCCTTCCAGATTCCCACAAGCGCCATCATTCGCGTTCTCTCTAGACACGGACGCCAGAGACTCAACGACATGATTCCACGCCCCACCCCTCGCGCCCCGAGCTCCCGAACGCATTCCCGCCCAGGCAGACGAGCCACGAGCCACTCACCCCTCCTGCGCACTCTGCTTTTTCTCCCGTTTGTTCTTCCCTTCCAAGGCCATTCTTCACCTAAGAGCCTCCCAGCCTGCAGCAGCCGCACGTGAACCCGCACTTCCGGGTCTCGGCGGCTCGGCTCTTGGAGCCACGCCCCTTCCGCCCCAGGCGTCTCTATGGACGCGCTAGGGGCGGAGACAGCGGGCGAAGGGCGGAGATAGCGGATGAGGGCGGACACAGCGAGCCCGCCGGTAGAAGTCAGACTTTCGAATCGGTTCGCACTTAACTCTCTTTGGCTGAGACCGAGTCTTCTTCCCAGAGTAGTTCAGGTCTGAAGTAGGAATAAGAATCAGCCAGGCTGTGAGTGGGCTATCAATCCAAGCAGAGGTAAAATACGTACGAGAATCTCTGCGTTGTCGAAGACAGAGGAGGTTTGTCAGGAAATGAGGTTACAGAGATGTACGTCACACAGTATTAACAAATGATGAATCGGTGTGAAGGATACATGGGGCTCCTTAGTGCTGCTCTTGCAACTTTTCTGAAATCTGACATTATTTCAAAGTAAAATTGAGAAGAAATTGTGGTAGACCACAGCTCTAACCTGGGCTTCCCTTGTGGCTCAGACGGTAAAGACTCTGCCCGCAACGCGGGAGACCTCGGTTCGATCCCTGGGTTGAGAAGATCCCCTGGAGGAGGGCATGGCTACCCGCTCCAGTACTCTTGCCATGGACGGAGGGAGCCTGGCGGGCTACAGTACATGGGGTCTCGAGTCGGACAGGACTGAGCGACTAAGCAGAGCACACGCACAGCTCACCTGCTCTGCGCTGTTATACCAGAAAAAGGAGAACCTTGGCTCTCAAAGCCTGAAGAATCCCCATGGTCAGAGGAAACTGGCGGGTTATATTCTTTGGGGTCGCAGTTCAGTTCAGTTCAGTCGCTCGGTCGTGTCCGACTCTTTGGGGTCGCAAAGTCGGACACAACTGCGCGACTAAGCACACTGTATTGGTTCTCAAAGCTAATGCGATTTTCTCAACCTACTCAGCGTGCGTGATAAGTCGCTTCAGTCGTGTCCGACTCTACCATCCTATGGACTGTAACCCGCCAGGCTTCTCTGTCCATAGGACTCTCCAGGCAAGAATATTGGAGTGAGTTGCTATGTCCTCCTTCATGGGATCTTCCTTCCCTACCTAGGGTTCGAACACACGTCACTGGCAAGTGAGTTCTTTTACCACTAGCGTCACCTGGGAAGCCCCCACCTCCAAGGTCCAAGCCTCCAAAGGCTGCTTTTCCCCACCACCTCTTTATTTCATAACCTGTCATTCCTTATTTTTGTTATGCCTTCCTCCACTATTATCTTCCTCTTTACCCCTCATTGTCACCAGCAAAATTGTACCCATCCTTCAAGGCCCAACTCAATTGGTAAAATTCCCTGCTATTTACAATAGAGATGAAATAGTGTCTCTCGATACAAATTGGTGTCTTATTCATCCTGTATTCTGTAACCCCACTCACCATACCTAGTGACAATGTGGTAAACGGACTTTGAAGTAATAAAACATAAATATTAGATTATCATTAGGTAAGTCATTGACTCAGTAGTTTGGGTGGTGAAAGCAAGCGACCTTGAATCTTTGGGGACAGACTTGCTATTCTTGGAGAGCTGCTTAACAAGTCATTGGGAATGTATGTGACCTTTTTTATAGTCCACATCAGATAACATGATGGAAAACCATTATTTGGTTGGCCCTGATTTTGCTTTGAGTCCCTCAGTTTGACTTCCCGTAATTGTGACCTTGTGGTTATCTCACAGAGAAAAACTGTCCATATCTGCAACTCAGGCATCTCCATCTATTCTATACCATACAATGAAGATATTCTGTTCAATTTTCTTTCAGAATGTCTTCCAGTCAGATTCCTTCCTCACTCTAACATTTCAAGAATCACTTCCTATCTGGAGCACCGTAACCTCATGTAATCTGGCTTTCCTGACACTTCCTCTCCACACTAGCCTACTGTATTCCACTTCCAGATGAATCTGTTAAATGCTAAATTAAGATTTGCATCTCCTCTGTTACCATCACACCGATCATCGCGTTTCTTGTATGCTCATATACTGCCCTTGTTAAAGCTCTTATGCAGGTTTTCCTCAACCATGTAATTTAGTGCTTAATTTTATGATCATATATATATAGAGAGAGAGACAGACAGACAGACAGACAGAGGCTTCCCAGGTGGCCAATGGTAAAGAATCTACCTGCCAAGCTGGAGACACAGGTTCAATCCGTGTGTCGGGAAGATTCCCTGGAGAAAGAAATGGCAAACTGATCCAGTACCCTTGCCTGGGAAATCCCATGGCAGGCTACAGTCCATGGGGTCTCAGGGTCGGACATGACTTAGGGACTAAACAACAAATATATATTACCTCCACAATTAAACCATGAAACTATTCCTTTGGGAGATTTACCTTTTATACATATAAAACCCATCATACGATGTTAGACAAAATTCCCTAAATAGTAGCTTAAGTTTAGACAAAAGGTAGAGAGATGGCTTTTTGAATTTCAACAAAGAATGAAAGGCAGCCCACACTTTAGAAGGAAAATGGTTAAGTATGAAAGAGACATTGGTTGGAGACAGTTAAAAAATGATCCACACTGCTATTAACTGTTTTTTAACCATTTAGAGATCACCAATGCCTTTGACTAGTTTCTTAAACTTATAAGCGCTCTTTTCATAAAAAAAGGACAAATACATTTTGTAAAAAACTTTAGCAGTTTCATGAAATCTACTCCACTGTCTCTAATCTCCCCAGGTTATTAAAATTAACAAGATCTCACCCTCAGGTTATTTCAGTAGGAAAAAAAAGGTTTTGGAGAACACTAAAAAAGTACCATCTTAATTTTATCTGAGATTGTAAACTAGTTTGGTAAAATGTAGTTTAGGTGATCAGGGGAAAAAAAGTCAAATTCCAGAAATGTCATGAAATTCTCAAACTCTCTGGAGAAGCTGGGAAGAAATAGGCAAGCAAGAGGGCAGAAAAACCCAACAATATAAAATCTGAACTCCAAAGCTGATCATCATTGTCCTTTAGAGCACTCTTTCTATAACACACCAAGTAGATGATATTGGGAGTTCCTTGAAAAACAGGGTTTCATGATCAGGTAAAACTAAAAACAGTAGGTTAAGGAAAAAACTTTCCTGAAGTTTAAAATATGCTAATATTATTGCTCTAAGAGGCTTCCCAGGTGGCAAAACAGTAAAGAATCTAGCTGCTAATGCAGGAGACCCAAGAGACCTGGGTCCATCCTTGGGCTGGGAAGATCGCCTGGAGGAGGAAATGGCAACACACCAGTTTTCTTGTCTGGAGAATCCCATGGACAGAGGAGCCCGGAGGGCTACAGTCCATGGGGTCTAAAAGAGGTGGATATGATTGAGTGATTAAGCACACACACATTGAAGCGCCAAGAAGGGAATGTGCTATATATAAGCATTTCCAAAATATATCTGATAATAAATTCCCAGAGCATTTCCAAGGAAATACCAGGAATACCAGGGACTGGTATTCCAGAATCTCATTTTTGAGAAACATTGTTCTATAGATTTAAAAACTCATCCCTTAAATGTTAAACTAACTTCTGTGAAAAGGGTCATCACAAAAGTGAGTCAAAAATAAACATTTGGGCTTTGGGAGCCTTAAAAAAAGTTTTTGTTTTAAAGAAAGGATTTTCTCTTAGTGGAAAGGTCATTAAATGGGGCGAGAAACCCTAATTACTGATTTTAAAGGTTTGGAGCAATACAGTGATTCTCAACCTAGATGCATATTAAAGTCACTGTCCACCACCTTAAAAAAAAAAAAAGAAAATCAATATCCAAGTATCATCCCAGACCAATTAAATATGACTTTTTGAGAGTGGACCCTGGGTATTAACTATTGTTTTAACAATCCCCAGATGACTCCAAGGTGTACTAACGGGGTAGAGTACACTAAAAGCTTAAGGGTGTCGCAAAGGTCTAACATTAAAAGACAAGAAAAAAAAAAAGAAAGCTGCTAGTAATGGTTTCAAGTGTTAAAAGAAAAAGCTTTTTTGATTTTTCTTTAGACAAACCTCCAAGTCATAAGTATTCATGTTCAGACTCAAGCTAAACAGTGTATGCAAAGATATAAGAATGCCTAATAACTCCTGTACATAAATCTGGTTAATGGACTTTCAATTCCTGCAGGCAGAATATTCCTTTAAAAAAAAAAAATTAATCCTTTCTGATCACATATGCTGGAAAAGTATATTTCAGTCAGTCATCATACAGAAATGAACTAAAATTACTTAACCTTTTAGATACAAAATCAAGGATTCACAAACTATGGCATTTTATTTCAGAGCCTTTGCTTACATTTGTACAATATATTACATAATTCTTCATTGTTTGCAGATCCTAATATATACTTTATAGCTTTTATTCTATAAGCTTTTCTTCAAGGTTTTGCTGTCAACAAATCTTTACAGTCCTGTACAAATTTGAATAACTTGAAACCATTTTCAACAAAATTAGTTACTGTAAGCACACACTACAAGACTGAAAATGCTTTTCTTAGAAAAGTTGAATGTAAAGGATTCTGACACGTTAGCATCTACAACAAAACGCTTCGAAATTCTCACATGTCGTATTGCCAGAAAACAAATAAAACATGCCAGCTCCATCCAAAAAAAGTACACAGAAGTACAATTAAAACAGTAAAACAGTCTGTACAGTAAAGTACTGTGTATTAACAGTGCCAGATATTAAATAGCTTGAATGAACACATCCGCAATATACAAATGTCTTACAAAGGTGTAGAATTAAATACAAGTGCCAAACAGAACAGAGATCGGAATCATACAACATAAAGTCAACACAAGTGAAAACAATTTTGCGTTCATTTTGGATTTTATACAAGGCATTTAATTTTTATAGGCCTACCACCCCAATTAGCTATTTATACTTAAAATAATAACCATCCTTTTGAGACAGTTCGTAGCAACAGCCTTGAACCATACTAATAAAGTTTACTTGTTCCTGAAGTCCTCTTGTTGTAGCTCATAATAAAATAAGCAATACAAATGAATTATCTGTATTTAAAGAAAAAGAAACATTTACAAGAAAACACAAAAATATAACTGTTATAATTCATTATGAATAAATATACACTTTGAACTGGCTAAGTACAATCTTTATACATTGTTTAAGATTTAATACAGTTTATTAGCCATTTTCTTTTTTCACACAATGTATTATATCAAAATTAAAAAAAAATACTGATTTATAGAAAAATGGCAAAGTACAGTAGTTCCATTCCAATTTGAAGGGGCATGAAAAGCCACTGCAAGACCTTTTAGCCTAATTCAAACCTGTAAACATGTTCAGTCTTTTTTAAAGAGAATCTTTAATATTTGGTTATCAGGACTGATGTCTAACATCCTGTTAACTGCAGGTTTTGAATTTATTACATGTGCTTGACTTATACAATTAAAGCCACCCTAAGGTGACTTGCTTTAAAAAACAATTAGCTTGTACAAATGAAAATAGGTTCATATTTTTTTCATAAATAAATGGAAAAATATCAAATGTTCCAGCTTTAACAAAATACAAGGGAATACATATACAGTAAGTTTTCTTAACATGTTCTGGCCACCCAACGACTACGCTTACTGTATTGTCTCTACAGGCAGTGAAAAGCCTCCATTTGCCACAGTGGAAGGCCTTCAAGTTACCAGACACACAATTCCCAGACAAGTTGGAAACAATTATTGCTTGAGGAAAAGCAGTCCATTGTACTTTTTCTTCATAAAAAAAGTGCACTTAAGTGCCAAGTCAGCTTGTCAAGAAACAATTTTAAATATAAAATAGTGCTTGTCTGATTTGTTTGTGCCGCTGTGCAGTATAAAAAGGCGCGGCCCGGAGCCGGAAGTGCAGAGTGCCTGGCCAGCCCGCCGTCACCTGCACTCGACCGACACTCCGTTCTGGGGCGCGCCGGACAGGGGCGGTTCCGCCAGCGCCAGCATGACGGCAGCCGTGATGGAGCTGGACGAAGGCGAGGACGACGACGAGGAGGTGGCAGCACCTGCGCGGAGGGGAAGCCGAGAGCTCAGTAAGTGCACAAAGAAGCAACACGCTAGTCCTCTAACCTGAGATTCTGCTGCAGTCTCCAGAATCATTGAGCTTACTACGAGAGCAGTCGCTTTTTAGGGTACCATAATGTACACAGAGGAGAATCAGGTAAGCGGACACTGCCAAACTCCAGGAAGCAACAACCAAGCAGAGACCCGGGAGCGCTCCTGCACTGTTCAAAGGCAAGTCAACTGTGGGCTCCGTCCACGGAGACATGGAAATAAAATAAAGGGCAGACTTTCAGTAATAATGAAACAAATGTCAAAAAGACCTTGGAACTCAATAGGAAAATCTGTAACCTATCCCCAAATCTTTTCCCTCTTCCAATTCCTGTATCCTTCTGCTTCTAGAGTTCCTTATGAAATGAAATGGTGCTGAGAACCAAAGGCTAATTGCTTTTTAAAGTTGGGAAAAATTACTACTACTACAAATCATATCGTAACTACTGCCTTTTGCTCCACTCGGTTTACAAAGCAAATGACAATTATTTTCCTCAAAGAAATTCTCTCAGTGTTATAAACCAGCGTTTGAAACTTATTTTTTATGGAATATATGCACAAGGTTAAAAAAAAATCATTCAGAGGTGGGAGATAAGGGGGAAAAATGAATTTTCCTCTGATTCAAGACCCTCCTCATCTTCCAAATTCCCCTCCCCACTGTTACCCCCACTGTTAACAACTGCGCCACCATCTTTAAAACGCCACAAGAGGGACTGGTAAATTTGGCCCCAGGGCCAAATCTGGTCTGCCCATTTTTGTTAAGAAAATCTGATTGGAACATAACTATGCCTATTTGTTTAGATCTAGCTTATGGCAGTGGAGAAGGAAATGGCAACCCACTCCAGTGTTCTTGCCTGGAGAATCCCAGGGGCGGAGCCTGGTGGGCTGCCGTCTATGGGGTCGCACAGAGTCGGACACGACTGAAGCGACTTAGCAGCAGCAGCAGCAGCAGCTTATGGCAGATTTCATACCTATGATGATAGGGTCTAGTAGTTCTAAAGAGACTACAAGGTTCACAAACCCCAAAATATTTATTATCTGTCTCTATAGACAATGTTTACAACCGCAGTTCTAGAGGAGTTTTACCGTAGAATCTAGACACATGACATGCATATTTAAAATGAAAACACTAGTAACTTCGTTTTTAAAAATGCAAGTTTTGACACTTAACAATGTGAGATGTTCCTTATCACTACATATACAGATTTACCTTTTTCTTTTCAAAGTCGAATAGTTTTCCATTATATTTATGAACCGCAACTACTTTAATTCCTAGCCTTTTGCTGTTACCAACAACAAATGAATACTTAAGAGCATTATAAATAAAAATTTATGTATTTATTATTAGAGAATACAATTTAATGATTTCTATCTTCTACTATAAATACTACCATAACAAACTTCTTTGTGGCCACATATTCTTCCTTGGGACCCAATCTTAGAATTGGAGGTAGCTAGTTGTCCAAAGACACAGTCAAACCATTTCCCAAAATAATTGGGCCTGTGGTCCATCTCCTTCATTTTATTGTGCTTTGCTTTACTGTGCTTCAAAGATACTGTTTTTCACAAAAGGATTTTGGCAATCTTGCATCCAGCAAGTCTACTGGCACCATTGTTTCCAACAGTATTGCTCACTTTCTGTATGTGTCGCATTTTGATAATTCTTACAATAATTCAAACTTTTTCATTGTTATTATTTGTTATGGTGGTGGGAGCAGTAAGTTTTGATGTTACTATCACAATTGCTTTGGGATGTCATGAACCATGCTCATTATTATAAAAGACAGTGAACTTTTTGATTACTAAAATAATAACAAAGAATTTAGAATAAAACAAAAACTTAAGCTGATGGAACAGCAGCAGGGTTTGAGAAAACTGACTTCAATTCTGAAAGAAGTTCTACTGTGGGTAATATGCCATAAAACAGCATTGCAGAGAAATCATTCATGAAAGGAAAAGCCAAATGGTAGAGCAAACTTCAGAGTACTACAATGTAGTCTTATGTTAAAAAACTGCCACAGACACGCCAACCTTCAGCAATCACCACCCATCAACATTGAGGCAAACCCTCCACCAGCAAAATAATCACAATGAAGGTTCAGATGATGGCTAGCATTTTCAGCAATTATTTTCAACTGAGGTACGTTTATTATTCTTTGGAACGTGATGCTATCGCACACTTAACAGACTACAGTACAGTGTAAATATAACTTTCATGAAAACCAAAGACATTCCTATGACACACGTTATTGTGACATTTGCTCTTCTGTGACAGTATGGAAACGAACCGACAACATCTTGGAAGTAGGCCTGCACTTTGTTTCAGCAGCCCTGTCAGATTAAAACAACCCCCTTCCCTCAGATTTTAACCTCTCTCACTCCCTCTGGTCCTTCAGGTTCAATGAAAATGTTACAGCCACTCTGAATCGAACACAACCCACCCAACCACTGCCTTAGCATTGCTCTACTCTGTTCACAGTACTTTGTACTCTCTGACATATTACTAGGTTTTTTGGGGGAAGCAGATGGTAAGCTCCATGAAATTGAATATTATGGTTTGAGATAATTGTTTTAGATAAAGTTTTTCCATTTTATAGATGAAGAAAATAAACCAGAGCGGTTATTGCCTGAAGAATCACAGATACAGTTCACATGAGTCCAACTGTCGAGTCAAAACTCCTTTGTGTTTAGGTAAAGTAAGGTAAAAACACTTACTTTCTCTTTCTTTCTTCTTCAAACGCTTTCTCCTCCGATCTATGGAAGCTACTTCAGATTTTAACGATAGATAATGTTTTCTGATTTCTTGCAGTTTTTCTTGAAGAATTGTGATGCGTTCAGCACTTGTCATATTTTCCAGGTCCGCTGTGAATTTAAAACTTTCATTAATATGCATTTGTGAACAAAATTTTAATATATTAGAGAATATACAGTGTGGTTGCAGAATGAGGTCAAGACAGAGAAACTTTAAAAAAAGGCTTATAAATATTGTTTGCCTAAGTTTTCTCCCCAGCCTAAAAAAATGCCCAGCACTAATACATGCAAGGTAATTTTTGAATGAATGTGTAGAATTAAAGATCTTATGACCTAAATTTTAACATGGATGTTAAAATTTCCACATTGGCGTCTACCCCCCAAAAAATCCACATATGTGTACAGCATCACCATAGTACCTCATTAAAAATTATACTTAGAAATAAGACTGGAAAGACACCAAAATGTTTTTTTTTTTTTTTCAAAATGTTTAAATTGCACAGATTTTTGAACGTTAGAACTCTGAACAAAATTTTTTCTTGTCTTTTTTGTTCTTTTTTTGATTTTTTAATAAGTATGCCAAACTTTAAAACTGTTAGAAAAATTTTCAAATGCTCTGAAGCAATTTTCAATCTCCTAAGAATATTTCCTTGCATGAGAAACTCTGAAATAATCTCTTAAAAAAAAAACAAAACTTGTAATGGCTATTTTTCAGGTATACAAAGGTACAGAGTAGTATAACAGAGTCACATATACTCATCCAGCTTCAATAATTAGCAATTCATTGTAAATTCCGTCTCATGTATACCCTAAACAATCCATTTCCCAGGAGCAACACTAGATTTTTTATAGTAAATTTCTGACATTATATCAGAAATATCTAGTTAATGTTGATATGTGCCTCAAATGCCTTAACATACTGAGTAAAGTCAGTCAGACAGAGAAGGGGAAATATCATATGATATCATTTATATGTGGAATCTAGAAAATGACGCCAAATGAACTTACAAAACAGAAAAAGACTGACAGAGAACAATCTTATGGTTGCTAGGGGGAGAAGGATGGCGGGGAGGATAGTTAGGGAATTGGGGGGACATGTACACACTGCTGTATTTAAAATGGATAACCAACAAGGGGGCGGGGGGGAATTGCTGGGAAGAAGTTTCTATTGCTTCACCTCTGACTTAGCATATGTCACTTACACATCTGAAAACTCCATTTGTAAACTTTGGGTAATCGATTACTGGGTTCCTTGAGGTCTGGATCCTTATCGCCATTCTTTCCGCATTTTCCTGGAGACTGCGTCCTAGCAGGAGATTTGGTACCATGAGCCTTCATCCCAGTGGAAACTGATTTGATGGGCTGAGTCTTAGTTACACCTTCACCAGCAGAAAGTTCTTCACTATCACTACTATTTGCTGAAAAAGAAAAATTTTTTTAAGCATTAGTAAACAGAAAAGTAATCATATTTGTTACAGATTTTAGTGGACAATTTAAAAATTAACCATTTCCATTCACTACTACAGTAAACAACTTGCTTTACAGACCCTGACTAAAAATTTGGAAAATCATCAAGTATAAACATAGCAGCACATCAGTTAAGGAAAACAAAAACTCTTCTTACCTGAATCGCCAATAATGTATTTTAAAAAAATACTCAAAGTAATCTTTCATTATATCTGGTGATTACCAAATATGCAGTAATTATTTAAATAGCTTTTAACTCTACTATATTAAAAAAATACATATATAGATAGTAGAATACAGCATTTTTTAAAATCAATCATATGGAATCTTAATTTCATACTTTAAATTGTGTACATGCGACACTTTCCTACTTCTCTGGCCAAATCAATGACACACAATCATTATATTCAATAAAGAGTTCTTTGAAAATAAATTCTAAATTTTAATATATTCAATGATTTCTTAAGAAACTCCTACATCATAACCCGCTGACTAAAGTAAATCATAGGTTTTACACTGATAAATATAGTCAATAATTTATGAAGAATTCAGAAGCCTATGCAATAATGTTAAATCTGCCTTTGTTGATTAAAACCTCAACAAAGTGTGTGAGTGTGTGTGCGCGCACGCACACGCTCAGTCGTGTCCGACTCTTTGTGACTTTACGGACTGTAGCCTGCCAGGCTCCTCTATACATGGAATTTCCCAGGCAACAATACTGGTGTGGGTTGCCATTTCCTACTTCAAGGCATCTTCCCAACCCAGGAATCGAACCTCTGTCTCTGTTGTCTCCTGCATTGGTAGATGGGTTCTTTATCACTGTGTCACCTGGGAAGCCCAAAGCCTCAGTACCAGAATCTTTAACATCTTGACATGTGAATAGGTGATGGAATTGCTATTTTCATAAATTACCTCTTTCTGGATACAAAGCATTACTGTAGATTCTATGAGAGTTAATTCATTTGACTAAACTATTCTCAGAGAACTGTTTCCTCATTCTGATTTACCAAGATATAAGTCCAGTAATTAAAATGGAAGCATATATGATCAACTGCTATAGCTCAAAATTACATGAATATGTCAATTGACTTGTTGAAAATGAGCCCTCTTGGAGAATGTCATTTCAAAGTCTTAAAGATAAAAACATTACAATGTAATTTAAAAATAGTCTTGAATATCCTTTCAGTTACTCCAAATGTGGCATCAATCTGGCATCAAATTTATCCATTTTCTTTTATCAATTCTTCATTTAACATAGCTACCCTCCAAAAAATATAGTTCAGCTCTAAAAAACTGAAAAGTATTCCAGACAGGAAAGACACAGAACACCTCCTCCCCACTGTGGTGTTCAGGAGTAAAGAAACTCCACCACTCTTTCGCACATGTCTTTAAGAATCCCTTCCCAGGCCCCCACTGCTGCTCTGGAACCCCTGGCAACTCCTAGCTCAGCCACCCAAGGCTTGGCCCCACTCTGATGCAGTGGTCTGCCTCAGCTCGGCTTTCATGGCCTCGCTGAACACAGCCGCCCGGGGCCCCGAAGGATGCCATATTCACCGCCTGGAAGTCATATGGGCTCAGCAGAACCGCGGGGAGCTGGCCGCAAAACCCTTTTCTGCACTGAAGTGCAGGCAAGCCGGCCGATAGCAAAGGTCAGGCAGTGGAGGTGGCAGGAATCTCCTGGAAGAGCAGCAGGAGGTCAGTGTGGGGCACCTGAAAAAAAATTCTTTACATATTTTCTGCTTCATACTTTGTCTACAAGAGAGAGAAAAAAACGTGCAGCTCTCAGGAGAAATACAATATATATATTCCTGTAGACTGATAAATAAGAATCATTGCTAAAGTCATTAGTTAGAACATATTTAACCCCCATATTCTCAGAGCTGCTCTTGAATACACAGTTCAGGATATCGAAGATAAAGATAGTAGGCTGCAGCTATTGGAATCATAGCTCTAAAGCTATCTTGATTGTTCTCTTCTAGGCTGATTTTGCCTGAATGGATTACAAAGCAATCAGTTTCACTGTAATAAAAAGAATATATAATTCAAGTATTTAATAATATGTAATATATATAATGCAAAAGAATCTGCACATAAAACTAACAAAAATGTTGGTGTTTATATTATACTGGCTATTATTTTTTAAAAAGATTACCTGAATCAGCAATCAATACCACTGCTGAATAACAGCAAACTGCTCAATCCTAGAATCTACCTATAGTCAAGACTTCCATGTGATTTTTGCAGGGGTAGAGACAACAATCAAAACATTAAGTATCCCATATCCTAAATACCCTTTTCTTAAAGGGAGAAAAAAACATATCCACCATTATCTTCATATTTAAAAAATTAGAGATTTCACACTTACTGCCTTTTCCCTTCTTTTTGTTGTTTACCACTGTAGATTTATGGCTTCGTTTTTGCTTTTTTGATGAATTTCCTCCTCCCTGAGCTTCTTTCACTCTTTTCTGACCTGTACAGGCTTTGATGGGGAAAAGAACTATTAAGTAACACAAAATAAAATCAAGCTTGTCCCCAGGTATAAATTAATTCCACATTTTAGAAGAATAGACCAATTCTGAAACTATAGATGTTCTTTGAGATTTTATAAGCTATCATAGAAATTATTAGAATTTTTAAAAGTCATTAATGAACTGAATTATAACACATAATAAAACTAGAGTTTTTTAAAAAAGCAAATAAAGCACTACCCTGGTGGCTGAGTGGTAAAGAATCTGCCTGCCAATGCAAAAGACATGGGGTCCTATCCCTAGTCTGGGAAGATCCCACATGCTGCAGAGCAACTAAGCCTGTGTTCCCCAGCTACTGAGACCACGCTCTGGACCGCGGGAGTCGCAACAACTGAAGCTCTCGTGCCCTAGAGTCCGGCTAGGCAACAAGAGAAGCCACTGAAATAAAAGCCTGCACAGAGCAACAAAGAGTAGGCCCTGCTTACCGCAACTAGAGGAAAGCCTGCATAGCAACAAAGACCTAGCACAACCAAAAATAAATAAATAAAAATTTAAAAATGAAAAACAAAGCATGCACATCCTTCTTGGGCAATGGTTAACATGTATACCATTTACAAATCCAGTACAGTAGCTCTAAAAAACATTTCATCTTCTTGGTAGGAAGTTATTCCAAAATATTATAAAGTCTCCCTTTTCCTCAAGGATTAGCCCAAGTCTTACCTTCCCTGATGTCCAAGCTTCAATGATTAACTGCTAGTCCAAACTACAGTTTCTCTACTTCTAATAGGATCCTCAGCATCTGCTGTGTTTCTAGCGTTTAATTATATGTATTGTTTTTTAGACTATATAGTAATCTCTTTTTCCTGAGACTTATAAAGTCTTATCTCTATTCCATTGCAGTGTCAGATACTATTAATATAACCACAATACAATCAATACTATGATAAAATTATGCCATGTTTGTTACTAAAAATGTTTCTTAATCCTGTTACAGTGGTAACATATACAAGACATGGCTTTGTTGGTAAAAAAAATGGAACAAGCTATTTTAAATGTTTTGTTTGCAACTTTTTAGTTGTTTTTTTTAATGGGTTACATCTAATTGATAACTTTTTCTAAGGCTATTTTAATATAACAAAGTGAACCATAAAGAAAGTGATTTAGATATTACCTATATTAAAGTACAGAATCTTAACAATAATTGCCAAATTTCTCTCCGAAAGAGTTTAATTCTGAAACTTTCATCTCCAAGAAATAAAAAGCTTACTGTAGGCTAACCTGGAAGGCAATCTTAAATCTAAATTGTAAAACTTACATTTTTACTTTTAATATAAAGTCAAGTCTTCAATATCTGCAGATAAATTTACTCCTTTTGCAGACAAAAGGGGCCAAATGAAACAGGTGCTTAAGAATTTATTTTTAAAGAGATACAAATTCTAAAAAATTCTGTAATATGCTTTGATTTGATAAGACAGATATATCCTAAATGAAGTTCTCAAACTGCTTACTTTTTAACCTAGTTAAGATTAAGATTCAAAAGGGTAATACTGACATAGTCTATCAGACTTGTTGAAAACACATTTCAATACATCTCAATCTTTCATTAGATATGAGGAGCACGGTGAGGATGCAGCCTCTTCAGAATTATGATTAAAAGTTCATTATATTTTATTGAAAGCTTCTCTAATCATCTGCAATAAATGCTTCTTTCATCTTGAGGATATTTATGCCTGGATAATTCAAATCTGTGAGAAAGTACAACACACAAACATAATCACAGTAGCTATGTGTGTAAATATTTAAATAAAAAAGAAAGATCACTGAAATCTACTGCAACTATCTTTTTTACTTAATATTTTTTGAAAAATGTTTAAAGAAAAAATTATTTGTGTGATAGATAGTTATGTCAATTATGTCTCAGGGAAACTAGAAAAAGGAAAAAAAAAAAAGGTTTATGACAGAAAACTTAAAGTTAACTAAGTTGGTCTAGATTTTCTCTCCTTAAGTTTACCTAAAAACCTGAAATCAGTATAATAAAATGTGGCATGTTATATAACATGCATATGCTAGTGCTTTTCACTGGAAAAGTGTGTTTCAAAGCCAAGTGTCAGCTTACAGTATACTGATTTAAAGACACCTGAATGAAGTGGTTTATAAGAAGAATGGTGTCAGAGCTATGGCACCAATAAAAAGGCCCTAAGACTTCAAGGAAGTACAACATAGACACTGGTCCTTTAATTTGGAAGCCAAGCAACCAAGAAAGCATCAAATTCCTTTACAAACCCTCATACAGTAGTCAGGCTCAAAAATCAGTTTGACATGGTTATCTGAGGAGAGCACAGCCTGGACAGTTGCTTGCTCCAAACCCCTACATAGAGTACTTTGGTTAAGGGTGGACGAGTCCATCAATAAATCAAAATGTTAGTGAGAAACTGCATGGAACAACTGCAAAAACAATGTTAAAGAAATATATTTAAGCTGCTCACGCCATGCAGTCAACCAGTATATAATGAGTTTTCAAACAGGTCTGGATTTGAGCCTGGGTGCATTTTCTATTAAATAGCACATGATTTGGTCCACTGTGAAATGTCACAGGTGGCTGAAGTGAAAAAAACACTCAACTCTCAAGCTGTTAAATGCATCCCACCCTCCACTACCCAAACTACCTTTCACATTGGCACTTTCACCATGCTCACACAAGTACTCCACGCAAACACCTCATGTTGTAATGAAGGACATGAAGCCCCTGAAACCGTCAGGGGGAGGATCGTAAACCACGACGCTGGGGCCTGTGGCCTCACCTTTCTCGGGATGCTCTGCCTCAGGCTGATTGCTGCTGCTCGAGCTCACACTGGCATCAAAGCCCGTGGGCGAGCTGTTCCCTTCTGACTGCAGGTCCTGCAGCTCCCCAGCGACACTGTCCACTTCGATTGTGCTGTCCGTCTCACTCTTGATGCTGCGGACTTCTTCATGGTTTGGGGCCAGCGGCTCTGACACTGTTACAGAAGGTGGCTGCCGACTGGCTTCCGTCACGGTGACCGAGGAAGGGGACTCGGGTGTCGTGGGAGGGGTATTGAGCACTGAATTGCTGCCGCTGCTCGGAAATTCCGATTTTTTGTCACTGACCTCAGCTGGCTTCTCCTCAGTGGGTTTGCCCTCTGCACTGGCCGAGGGCGGGGCGGCCAGATCGGTGTTGGGGGAGCAGCTCTCCTCCTCGGCCACAGTCTGCAGGGATCCCTCAGCCGGCCCCTCTTCTGGGGCAGGATGGGGTGGGGAGGCTGCGGCCTCAGTGTCAGAGTCTGAGAAAAGCTCCTTCAGCGTTTTTTTAGGCCACTGACCCTGAATACTTGACCAGACATCTTTTCGATCTTTTGCTCTGCTGTTCTGAAGTCTTTCATCAGAGTTATTTAAAAGTTTTATCCTTTTTTCGGCCACTTCTGAAAATCCTGAATAGAAACCAGTTGTCCGTAGAGACTTTCTTTTCTCCTCCAAACCATTGTATTTCTTAGTCGGTGTCACCTTGGCTTTGGACTTTTCTTCTTCGTCCTCATCTGAGGAGCTATTGCTACTGTTTTCTATGCAAAGGGCTTCTTTGTTCTTGGCCTTATCCTCCTTTTTACTGGGGGAGCCGCTTTTTAAACACTCCTCAGTATTGCAGTACCTTCTCTTACCACGTTTCACTGGTGGCTTTGAAGATTTATCAGCGGTGTCCTTTTTAACATCCTTTCTCTTTTTTGTGACTTCATCTTCTTCTTCATCGTCAGTATCTTCAGATAACGCTTCCATATCTTTTCTTAAGCTTTCTGGAGATTTTGACAAGGGTTTGGCTATTACCAAATCTGCGTGGACTTTGTTTTCTTCAAGCAAAGATGAACTGTTCTGTTCCTCTTTGGATGTAAGATCATTTCTGCTGTGAGTCAAATGATCAATCTTAGATTCTTCTTTGCCATGGTTATCTAAGTCTTGAACACTTGTTTCATCCTCTTGCTCACTGTCTTCAGCAGAACTTTCAGAAGCTAGAAAAGAAAGAAAAAACAATGAGTATGATAAGAATACCAGCGATGTCTTCTCTGGCCCCACTAATATAAACAAGTATTAGCTCATATGTTCATAACCACTCCAGGTTGCTAGGTTTATCCTCATTTTACAACTGAGAAAACTGAGCTTCAGAGAGAAGACATTCACCCAATGATGGAAATGTCATCTATCATGACTATGGTGGGAGTGACACTACTGTATGCTTTCGCCAAAACTCATCACATTGTAAACAGAAAACTGGTGACTTTCATCGTTTGTAAATTTTACCTCAATAAAGTAGATCATAAAAAAGAAAGAATCTTCTCCAAATTTATGAGCAAAACATAGTGGAGTCAGGATGTAGTTCCAGGATGTTCAAACTCCGAAGTGTATATTCTTATAAAAGTGTAGTCTTCACTTTCAATGTAGCAATGACAACCCAAAAATTTTGTAAGCAATGTATTTCTACCATAGATGCTTTAAAGAACAACACAATTAACTTTATACAAACATCAGTTCAGTTCAGTCGCTCAGTCGTGTCTGACTTTTTTGCAACCCCATGGACTGCAACATGCCAAGGCCTCCCTGTCCATCACCAACTCCCAGAGTTTACTCAAACTCATGTCCATTAGTCAATGATGCCATCCAACCATCTCATCCCTTCTCCCGCCTTCAATCTTTTCCAGCATCAGGGTCTTCTCAAGTAAGTCAGTTCTTCGCATCAGGTGGCCAAAGTATTGGAATTTCAGCTTCAGCATCAGTCCTTCCAATGAATATTCAGGACTGATTTCCTTTTGGATGCAAAGGTTGGATCTCCTTGTAGTTCAAGGGACTCTCAAGAGTCTTCCCCAACACCACAGTTCAAAAGCATCAATTCTTCGGGGCTCAGCTTTCTTTATAGTCCAACTCTCACATCCATATATGACTACTGGAAAAATCATAGCTTTGACTATATGGACCTTTGTCAGCAAAGGGATGTCCCTGTTTTTTAATATGCTGTCTAGGTTTGTCATAGCTTTACTATCAAATAGCAAGGATCTTTTAACTTCATGTCACTGTCTGCAGTGATTTTGGTGTCCAAGAAAATACAGTCTATTGGTTTCCACTTTTTCCCCATCTATTCGTCATGAAGTGATGGGATCAGATCCCATGATCTTCATTTTTTGAATGTTGAGTTTTAAGCCAGCTTTTTCACTCTCCTCTTTCATGCTCAACAAGCCTTTTAGTTTCTCTTCACTTTCTACCATTAAGAGTGGTATTATCTGTATATTTGAGGTTGTTGATATTTCTCCCAGCAATCTTGATTCCAGCTTGTGATTCACCTAGCTTAGCATTTCGCATGATGTACTCTGCATAAAGGGCTTCCCAGGCGGCACGAGTGGAAAGGAACCTGCCTGCCAATGCAGGAAATGAGAGAGACATGGGTTCGATCCCTGGGTTGAGAAGATCCCCTGGAGGAGGGCATGGCAACCCAAAACAGTATTCTTGCCTGGAGAATGCCATGGACAGAGGAGCCTGGCAGACTACAGTCCATAGGGTCTCACAGAGTTGGACACAATTGAAATGACTTAGCATACACTCTGCACAGAAGTTAAATAAGCACGGTGACAATCTGCAGCCTCGTCATACTTCTTTCCCAATTTGGAACCAGTCTGTTGTATCATGTCTGGTTCTAACTGTTGCTTCCTGACCTGCATACAGGTTTCTCAAGAAGCAGGTCAGGTGGTCTGGTATTCTCATCTCTCTAAGAATTTTGCACAGTTTGTTGTGATCCATACAGTCAAAGGCTTTAGCATAATCAAGGAAGCAGATGTAGATGTTTTTCTGGAATTTTCTCACTTTCCTTGTAAGCCAATAAATGTTGGTTATTTGATCTCTGGTTCCTCTGCCTTTTTAAACCCAGCTTGTACATTTGGAAGTTCATGTACTATTAAAGCCTAGATTGAAGAATTTTGAACATAATCTTTATTAGCATGTGAAACAAGTACAGTAGTTGAAACATTCCATGGCATTGCCCTTCTTTGAGACTGGGATAAATACTGACCTTTTCTAATCCTGTGGCCACTGGTGAGTTTTCCAGATTTGCTGACATACTGAATGTAGCACTTTAACAGCATCATCTTTTAGGATTTGATAGTTCAGCTGGAATTCCATCTCCTCCACTAGCTTTTTCCATAATAATGCTTCCTAAGGCCCACTTGACTCCACACTCCAGGATGTATGGCTCTAGGTGAGTGATTATACCATCATGGCTATCCAGGCCATTAAAACTTTTTTTGTACAGTTCTGGATATTCTTGCCACCTTTCTTAATTTCTTCTTCTATTAGGTCCTTACCATTTCTCTCCTTTATCATGCCCATTCTTGCATGAAATGGGGAAGGCTTTCTTATCTCTCCTTGCTATTCTTTGAAACTCTGCATTCAGTTGAGTGTATCTTTCCTGTTCTCCCTTGCCTTTCACTTGTCTTCTTTTCTCAGCTATTTGTAAAGCCTCCTCAGACAACCACTTTGCTTCTTGCATTTCTTTTCTTGGGGATGGTTCTGGTCACTGCCGCCAGTACAATTGTTACAAATCTCCGTCCATAGTTCATCAGGCATTCTGTCTACAAGATCTAATCCCTTAAATCTATTCATCACCTCCACTGTATAATCACAAGGGATTTGATTTAGGGCATACCTGAATGGCCTAGCGGTTTTCCCTACTTTCTTCAATTTAAGCCTCAATTTTGCAATAAGAAGCTCATGACCAATTTAAGCCTCAATTTTGCAATAAGAAGCTCATGATCTGAGCCACAGTCACCTCCGGGTGTCATTTTTGCTGACTGTATAGAGCTTCTCCATCTTTGGCTGCAAAGAATATAATCAATTTGATTTCGGTATTGACCATCTGGGGATGTCCATGTACAGAGTCATCTCTTGTATTGTTGGAAAAGGGTGTTTGCTATGACCAGAGTGTTTTCTTGACAAAACTCTGTTAGCCTTTGCCATGCGTCATTTTTTACTCCAAGGCCAAACTTGTCTGTTATTCTGGGCATCTCTTGACTTCCTACTACTTTTGCATTCAATCCCCTATGATGAAAGGGACATTTTTTGGGGGGGGGGGGGGGGGGAGTGTTAGTTCTAGAAGGTCTTGTAGGTCTTCATAAATCAGTCAACTTCAGCCACTTCAGCATTCATGACTGGGGCACACGCTTGATTACTGTGATGTTGAATGGTTTGCCTTGGAAACAAATTGAGATCATTCTGTCATTTTTGAGACTGCACTCAAGTACTACATTTCAGACTCTTCTGTTGAGTATTAGGGCTACTTCATTTCTTCTAAGGGAATCTTGCCCACAGTAGTAGATATAATAGGTCAACTAAATTAAATTTGCCCATTCCTGTCCATTTTAGTTCACTGATTCCTAAGATGTCAATGTTCACTCTTGCTATCTCCTTCTTCACCATGTCCAATTTACCCTGATTCATGGACCTAACATTCTGGGTTCCTATTCCATACTGTTTTGCACAGCATTGGACTTTACTTTCACACCAGACACTCAGTGTCATTTCCACTTTGGCATAGCTTCTTCATTCTTTCTGGAGCTAATAATTGCTGTCTGCTCTTCCCTAGTAGCATATTGGACACTTTCTGATCTGGGTGGCTCATCTTCAGATGTCATATCTTTTTGCCTTTTCATACTGTTCAGGGGAAGAGTACTGGAGTGGTTTGCCATTCTCTCCTTCAGTGGACCACATTTTTTCAGAATTCTCCACTATGACCTGTCCATCTTGGATGGCCCTACACAGCATGGCTTATAGCTTCACTGAGTTACACAAGCCCCTTCACCACGGTAAGGCTGTGATCAATGAAGGAGCAAGTAATACATATAAACAGTGAAAACTAATTTACTCTCATAACAAAACACCAACAGCTCTTTTCTTCCTTCCTCAGCTTCCAAAATCTTAACTATTTCCATTCATAGCTACTATCATCATCTCTTAATAATATACTATTTGTTGACATATATAAGCAATGAGAATTCTCTTGTTAATACCTCCATCCCCTTCTGCCAAACTCTGTATGTAAGTGGTGTTGGAAAAGCTGGACTGCTAAATGTAAATCAATGAAGTCAGAACACACCCACACACCATACACAAAAATACACTCAAAACAGTTTAGAGTTAAGTTTAAGACATGACACCCTAAAACTCCTAGAAGAGATCATAGACAACATTCTCTGACATAAATTGTACCAATGTTTTCTTAGGTTCATCTCCCAAAGCAGCAGAAATAAAAGCAAAAATAAACAAATGTGACCTAATCAAATTAGTTAAGATTTTGCTACAAAAGAAATCACAAAGGAAACTACAAAGGAAATCACAACCTATGGACTGAGAGAAAATATTTGCAAACAATGCAACCGACAAGGCTTAATTTCCAAAATATACAAATTGCTCATACAACTCAACAACAAAAAAAGAACAAGCAACCCAACTGAAAAATGGGCAGAAGACCTAGACCTACCTATCTCTAAAGCAGACAGACAGATGGCCAACAGGCCCATGAAAAGATGCTCAACATCACTAAGTACCAGAGAAACGCGAATCAAAACTATAATGATGCACCAGTCAGAATGGCCATCATTAAAAAGTTTACTAATAACAAATCCTGGAGAAGGTGTGGAGAAAAGGGAACCCTCATACACTGCTGGTGGGAAAGTAAGCTGGTGTAGCCACTATGAAAAAGAGTATGTAGGTGCCTTACAGAAGCTAAAAACAGAGCTTTTAGTCTTTCCTACTGTATGATCTAACAATCCCACTCCTGGGACATCTGCAGAAAACTGTAATTTGAAAAGATACATGTATCCCAATGTGCACAGCAGCAATATTTACAATAGCCAAGACATGGAAGCAACCCTAAATGGCCACTGACAGATAAATGGATAAATAAGATGTGGTACATATATACAATGAGATACTACCCAGCCATACAAAAAGAAGGAAACAATGCCATTTGAAGCAACATGGATAGATCTAGAGATTATCACACTAAATTAAATCAGAGAAAGACAAATATTATATACCATCACTTACATGTGGAATATAAACTATGACACAAGTAAATTATTTTGAAAAAAGAAATAGACTTGAAGATTTAGAAAACAAACATGACTAACAAAGGGGAAAAGGAGTGGAGTGGGAGGGGTGAGTTAGGGGTTTGGGATTAGCAGATACAAACTACTATACGTAAAATAAACAACGAGGTCCTATATAGCACAGGAAATTATATTCAAAATCTTGTAATATACCATAAAGGAAAAGAATATGAAAAAAGACTACATATATAACTGAACCACTTTGCTATATACCAGAAATTAATACAACATTGTTAATCAACTCTACTACAATAAAAAAGAATGAAATCAGAAACAAGATATTGCACCCACCCATTTTATAAGAACAGAATTACATGAAGCATGCAGAAAACAGAGTTCTTAAAAAGTAAAAACACTACAGCTGTCAATAAGCATTACAGTACTAAACAGTAAAAGGATTAAAAGATAAAATCAAGAAAATTTCTAAGAAACTAGAAGAAGATGACAAAACAATCAATAATGTGTCTCTGAGAAAAGTTAACTATATTAAACTGCAGAAGGTTCAATATTAATATAATGGCAGGGTTCAAAAGAGAGAAAGGGAGGAGAAAGGGGTAGGGGAAAGAATACAGAAGTGTACAGGAGAAAAATCAACAAAATATTTCAAGAAAACTAAACTTTATTTTTTGGGGGCTCCAAAATCACTGCAGATGGTGACTGCAGCCATGAAATTAAAAGACGCTTACTCCTTGGAAGGAAAGTTATGACCAACCTAGATAGCATATTCAAAAGCAGAGACATTACTTGGCCAACAAAGGTCCGTCTAGTCAAGGCTATGGTTTTTCCAGTAGTCATGTATGGATGTGAGAGTTGGACAGTGAAGAAGGCTGAGCGCCAAAGGATTGATGCTTTTGAACTGTGGTGTTGGAGAAGACTCTTGAGAGTCCCTTGGATTGCAAGGAGATTCAACCAGTCCATTCTAAAGGAGATCAGCCCTGGGTGTTCTTTGGAAGGAATGATGCTAAAGCTGAAACTCCAATACTTTGGCCACCTCAGGCAAAGAGCTGACTCATTGGAAAAGACTCTGATGCTGGACAGGATTGGTAGGAGGAGAAGGGGACGACAGAGGATGAGACGGCTGGATGGCATCACCGACTTGATGGACGTTGAGTTTGAGTGAACTCCGGGAGTCGGTGATGGACAGGGAGGCCTGGCGTGCTGCGATTCATGGGGTCGCAAAGAGTCGGACATGACTGAGCATTGGAAGAAAAGTTATGACCAACCTAGATAGCATATTCAAAAGCAGAGACATTACTTGGCCAACAAAGGTCCGTCTAGTCAAGGCTATGGTTTTTCCAGTAGTCATGTATGGATGTGAGAGTTGGACAGTGAAGAAGGCTGAGCGCCAAAGGATTGATGCTTTTGAACTGTGGTGTTGGAGAAGACTCTTGAGAGTCCCTTGGATTGCAAGGAGATTCAACCAGTCCATTCTAAAGGAGATCAGCCCTGGGTGTTCTTTGGAAGGAATGATGCTAAAGCTGAAACTCCAATACTTTGGCCACCTCAGGCAAAGAGCTGACTCATTGGAAAAGACTCTGATGCTGGACAGGATTGGTAGGAGGAGAAGGGGACGACAGAGGATGAGACGGCTGGATGGCATCACCGACTTGATGGACGTTGAGTTTGAGTGAACTCCGGGAGTCGGTGATGGACAGGGAGGCCTGGCGTGCTGCGATTCATGGGGTCGCAAAGAGTCGGACATGACTGAGCAACTGCACTGAACTGAACTGATCCAGAACACAAAGATACAAGTTTGTAGAATGAAGCAGCTTAGCAAGTACACATTATAATAGATGAAAATACATCCACAAAAGGGATAACCTCTGTGCAATTTGAACACATTAAAAACAAAGATTCCAGATTTCAGAGAAAGGGAAGGCAAAAAGCAAGCCATAAAACAAGTCATCCACAAAGAATCAGGGACAAGAGCTCTGGATTTCACAGAAAACACTGAAGGAAAAATACAGCTGAACAATTCCAATAAAATAATTAAGGAAAAACTTCCAACCCTGCCGGACCATAAATAACGTTTTCAAATATGGATAGTCTCTAAAAATTTATCTTCCCTCTTACTCATTTGTTCTTAACATCTACTAGAGAATGGAGAATGTGCTCCATCACAGTGAGTAAACCAAAGAAGATATTTTAAAAAATCAGATACCCAAAAGAAAAATATTTTAGGGACTACTTTGAAGAGAGAGCTCTAAAAAGTTCCCAGGAAGAGAACTATGCACCAGACACAGAAGGAAACCAGTCCAGACCCGTGTGGTGTTATTTCCAAAGGAACTCATATGACTTCTATCATTATCAAAAAGCCTCTTGCCATCAGTTAGATTCTATGTATATTAGCTTGTTCCAACCATTTGGTGATAAAATTCCAGCTCTCTGCTCAATCTCTTGTGTGCCATTACCTGGATCAGGCAATGACTTCATCTTACCTAGCAGAAACATTTTGTTTTGACCTACACCTGAAAATTAGGAGTATATTTGGGCAGCTTAGAATCAGAACATACAGAGCACCTTATCAATAGCACTGAGCATAATTCTTTCGGTCATCCACTGTCAGATATTCCTGAGAGCCCTGATGTTTCCTAGAAGGCCCTAATAACATTGCCCCACTGAATTTCCTTACAAAGGTCTTTGTAGACTCACAAAGAACCTGAATATGACCTGGAAACTCTATTCAGATGAGCCTTCATTAAAGCAGAAATACTGTCTTTTTTTACATAGTTAGGTTTATGCTTGCCACAGTTTTTAAAAAAGTAAATAATATCCTCTTTAGGAGTATATATAGGTTTAATACAGTTGTAAAAAAATAAAATCAATGGCTGATTTCAAGTAATAACAAAGTCAACAAAGTTATGGTTTAGTTAAAAAAGAGAACTTGATAATGTCAATTTATAGCATTTGATTTATAAAAATTAAAACAAAGACATTTAAAACAAATACTTGCATGCAACAGGATGCTCACTATGTTTACCTTGAAGTCCATTAAGGATAGAAGTGATTTCTATGGATTTAATATGAGCTGTATCAGAGTTCTTGGCATCAGTAAGATCCAATTTGGATACCATTTCAGGAGATGAATTTGTCTGAAATGGCGGTTTTGACAAGCGCCGGAGTTTACAGTTTTTAGGAGAGTATTTTTCATCTTTGTCTTTTTCTTTGTCTAATTTATTCTAAGGAAAAAAAGGTATCCTATGTTAGTCATAATTTATCATGAAGCATTCATTAGTAACAATGCTAAAACTCATTTTTAACTCAAAGCTATAGACTACATTAGTAAAAAACATAAAAAGAATATAAAGTCCCACAAAACAGTCAGAGATGTTTTTTCAAACTTATCTAACAAGTATTATAGGATGAGAAATAAAGTTTCTAATATTTATATTGTCATAATGGAAATAAATTAGCAATCAGATAGGCAATTAAGAAAAGCAAACCTCCATACTGCTAATAATCGGTGTTACAAACTCTATAAAAATGAAATCACAATAGGCTTAAATATTCATTTTTTAAAAAAGAAACACAATCAATCTGGTAGTTTTAAAACCTGGAAGATTCTCAATATAAAATGAGGGTTGGGAATGATAAAATTTTAGTTATCTTCAGTTGACAACTGGAAAGAAACAAATGACTTGCTATAAAGTCAAGTCAGTGGGATATCCTTCCTGCATCGATAAATTAATGTTTCATGAAAAAAATGAGAAAATTTCCCAAATTCTCTATTTATGAATAGATGGGCAGGGGCTAATATATTTCCTGGAAACGTCTATAGCTTGCTGAGTGACTATTTTCACAGTTCTCTCATAGATGGTACAGAGCTAGTATCATTCTGGATACACAGAAGTTAATTCTGTTTAAGATAGTGGTTCTCTAAGTATGGACCATGGGCCCAGAGACCTTAGCATCTCCTGGCAATTTAAGTGAAAACTCCTCGAACCAGACTCAAAGCCAGTGAATCAGAATCACTGGGGATGGGAACAAGCAATCTGAGTTTCACGAAGTTCTCCAGGTGACTGTGACATGTGCTTAAGTGTGAGATTCACTTACTCAGAGCACCTGAGCTGAAGATTCTGGATGCACTAAGAAGGCTTATGTGTACCAAAGCTCATCAATGATTAGTGCTGCTCTCATTTTCCTATTCTTGCCAGCCTTTTCATCACTTTATACCAGAGATCATAATATATCATGCAGTCTGAAGGCAGAAATAGTCTACGCCACACAAAGTTCAAATATGGCTTTTAATGGCTGTCTTCTCAGAGTCAGATGAGATCAAGGGATGGGTATGCTGTTATTAAATAATTTCTAGGAAGCTTTTCCAAAATTCACATGCCTCTTCCCTTATGACCAACAATTTTAAATGCCTGGGAGGGGCCTAGAACTAAACTGAGACATAAATAAATATTTAGAAAAAATTCCCCAAGTAATATTCTAATATTGCTTCTCCTACCCCTACCCTATTACCTGAGAAATACAACTCCTAAAATTTACTCTGTGCAAGGAAACAGGGTGTTTACTGCCACACACACAGAATTCTTCTAGTAGCTTAGGAGCAATAGCATGACTTCCACACTTTCCAATAAAGACCAAGAGTGTCCTGAGTTGTAGCTACTGAGTTGCCAAACCAAAACTTTAAAAATATAAACCCAGTTTCATCATGAGAAAAGAGTAATAATTTTAGGGGAAAAATTTTGTACGTAGGGCCACGAAGGTATCATTTAGCCAGAAAGTAAATAGCGCCTCACTTTTAAAATGAAAATTGAATTTCAGGAGGACTATTAAACACTTCAATTATATATACCATTCAAAGTAGTAAAAAGCCATTAAGAGATAAAAGATATTCTAAAACCTAGTTAATGGTCTGCTTTCTAATAAAACATTAAAAAGATTTAATCTTAGAATGAACAAGACTAATCCCATCATATATAAAACTAACATTAATTTCCATACAAGGGCATTATTAATAGATTCCCCATGGTATCTATGCAGTGGGTGCCTCTTGGGGTCTTGTGAACACATTCTAAAGCACTATCTATAGTGACAGAAAGATGATGAAGAACAAAAGAGCTGCAGCTAGGCTCTCCTGTGCCTTCAGGCACCTTTTCTTCCTGTGAATGGTTTACAGCTATTACAGTAACCCCAGAGTTCCCAGCTACACACTACTCCATGGCTCCCAGGTGGAGACCAGAGGTGCATGAAACAGTTGATATGGGTAAGTGAAATCTTGGGTGAGTGGACTTATACAATGTTGGAACTAAAAAAGCCTCAAAGATCACTTAGTACTGTTTTCAAAATGCCTTTCCATAAGCTGACAATATTAATTGTACCCAAATCTAGTATTTGATAAACTGGCTATTTCAAGAGAGTATTTCCAACTCTACTAACACACACACACACACACACACACACACACTCTCTCTCTCTCTCTCTCTCTCTCTTTCAAGAGAGTATTTCCAACTCTACTAACACACACACACACAGAGTCACACACACACACACACTCTCTCTCTCTCTCTCAACTCACTCTGGAGGAAAGTTTCCTTAATTAAGAGCTGTAATATATAGCAAAATATATTTTGCTTTTATTACCTTTATTTTCTTGCGATGTTTTATCTTGGGCACATTTTTATCAGCAGGTCTTACTATTTTATCTGCTTTAATCCATTCGTCATACCTAAAATCAAAGGAAATTAACGTTAATATACAAAACACATACTACAGAAGGAACTATGCCATATTAAAGAGAACCTCATAAATAGAATCATAATATTGTAAAACCTTGGGGTCCACTAAGGTCAGCTTTCTGGTTTAAGGAACAAAGTTACCGAGGCTGAGAGAGAGAGGCAGTGGCCTGTCCCAGGACACACTTTGGGCTGCTGGCTGAGCCAAGGCTCAGCTAGGTCTCTGGATTCCTGGACCAGCACTACTTCCTCTGTTATACCAGAGAGAAGCCAAAGCTATACAATAACCATTAAAAGCACTCACAGTATTTCCTATACGCTTTTTGCTTTACTTTGTTCTTTTCTTAAGCAGCAAGTAGTTCACTTTTCCCTAAACAGATCAGGAAGCTAAAGGGGAAGCATGACTGCCAAGTTTTCAGGCTTTGGAGTTGCTTCCTACGTATACAGATGGCTGAGAGTCAACAGTTGTGATGGGTTCTCCACTGGGTGCTGCCTGTCTGAGGGAGTTCACAGGGCACAAGTTACTACTGACTGCAATAAATCTATTTGTTTTGGGGGGGGGGGGAGTTTAATTTTGTAACAAACTCAGCTAGAAAGAAGAAACATTAAAAATAAGTCTCTCTTTATGTTTCAAAATCACATACATTTATTCTGGAAAATGGAAAACTGATTGACATTTTTAACTCAAGAACATGAAAAACTGAAAATGCGCTTTTAAATTAAAATCTCCTCATTATTAGAGGCATTAAGTGAAGTACGAAAAACCCTGAGTCAGGAAGTCAATGATTTAGGTCATTACCTTACTAGTAAATTATATTCTTGCTCTAAAGTAGGCCTGTATGCATACACGCTAAGTTCCTTCAATCGTGTCCAACTCTTTTCGACACTATGGACTATAGCCCACCAGGCTCCTCTGTCCATAGGATTCTCCAGGCAAGAATACTGGAGTGGGTTGCCTTGCCCTCCTCCAGGGGATCTTCCCAACCCAGGGATCAAACCCATGTCTCTTGCATCTCCTGCATTGGCAGGCAGGCTCTTTACACTAGCGCCACCTGGCAAGCCCCGGAATAGGCCTAGCAAATATCTATCAGGACTCCCAGGCAGAGCTAGACTGCTGGTGCAAACCATGGCGGGCAGCAACGTTGACAGCTCAACCCCACAAGGGCCAGGCTGGTGTCTGCTGGAAGCTGATGAGGGCCACAGTGATAATTAGGATGAGGAAAGGATGGAATGAGTTCTAGAAAAGTCTTTACATAATCCCTGCTGACTAGCTATGTGGTCAAGACATTCTCAACCTCAGACTTCAGTTTATTCGGTATAAAGCAAATATTCTTCTTCTACTAAAAACACTCCTCTGGTATGTATACTGGCACATTAGCACCTACCCTGTATATTTACGTATTTTAAATTTTCCCATTAATGCTAAAAACTGCATTATGCTTGAGAAGAAAGCAATTTAGCTCCTAACAATATTAGACAGTGAAAGCAAAGAATAAACTGAAAATACCTTCACCCTCTGCAAAGTTGGATGTGAACATCTAGAAGTTGCTCTTATTAGAATATAGTTATGGAAATTAATGCTATGCACTTAAAAAAAAACACAACACACTGTTTTCTTGTGAGAAAAGATAGTTTATGATGGTTACACATACCATCAACATAAGCTAAACAAAGATATAATAGTATTTTAACCTGTGCTGCAATTCATGGGGTCACAAAGAGTCAGACACAACTGAGCGACTGAACTGAACTGAACCAAAGTTTCTGTTGTTTAGTTAATTTTGTAATATGAGGTATTTTGACAACCATTAAGTGTACTACTAATTTGACTTGTATTTTTGACATGAATTATATGTCAAGTTAGGATAAAATTCAAATTAGGATAAACAGTAGCTTTCAGTGTAAGAATATTACCAAAACACTGTGCTGCTGCTAAGTCACTTCAGTCATGTCCAACTCTGTGCGACCCCATAGATGGCAGCCCATCAGGCTCCCCCGTCCCTGGGGTTCTCCAGGCAAGAACACTGGAGTGGGTTGCCATTTCCTTCTCCAATGCATGAAAGTGAAAAGTGAAAGGGAAATCGCTCAGTCATGTCCGACTCTTAGCGACTCCATGGACTGTAGCCTACCAGGCTCCTCCATCCATGGGATTTTCCAGGCAAGAGTACTGGAGTGGGGTGCCATTGCCTTCTCCGCCAAGACACTGTACCCTTGTATATTTTATATGGAGCACCAAATACATCAAACAAGCAAAAAATAGTCATTGTCTTCATAGTTACAATGTGCACTGTGAAAATGATTTATGACTTAGAGGTACAGTACGTTGCTTAAAATTTCTTAGGAACAAGGTAGGAGGAACCTATGCATAAATAAAATAATGGTTACTCCATATGGCACAGGCTGATGCTTGCTACCCTAAGCACCACTAGAGTACAGATGCTATATGGTAAACATCTTCTTCTCTACAGATAGTATCAGAGGACTGGTTACCTTGAGTAATGAATATGGCAGTGGAAGCAATGTTGAGTCAGGAAAAAAGCTAGAGAAAGGTTCTGGAATTAGATGAAACAAACTATACATGCTTCTAAAATATTTGAATAGTAGTCATTAAACCCTATGGTCTTAACTGTATAACAATCATTTTTTAAGTTACTGATCATTCTGCATGGTTTTAGGAGATTCTTTGAGAAATTCTTTAGATGCGTTTCCTACTAGAGTAATTATATTGGTCCGTCTAGTCAAGGCTATGGTTTTTCCAGTGGTCATGTATGGATGTGAGAGTTGGACTGTGAAGAAAGCTGAGCACCAAAGAATTGATGATTTTGAACTGTGGTATTGGAGAAGACTCTTGAGAGTCCCTTGGACTGCAAGGAGATCCAACCAGTCCATTCTGAAGGAGATCGGTCCTGGGTGTTCTTTGGAAGGACTGATGCTAAAGCTGAAACTCCAGTACTTTGGCCACCTGATGCGAAGTGTTGACTCACTGGAAAAGACTTTGGTGCTGGGAGGGATTGGGGGCAGGAGGAGAAGGGGACGACAGAGGATGAGATGGCTGGATGGCATCACCAACTCGATGGACGCCGAGTTTGAGTGAACTCCAGGAGTTGGTGATGAACAGGGAGGCCTGGTGTGCTGCGATTCATGGGGTCACAAAGAATTGGACACGACTGAGCAACTGAACTGAACTGATATGGTTCCATAAGTATTAGCTAATATTATATGACTCCCTTATTATTTGCCCCCTTCTATTCCATTTTCTTCATGCTTTCTGTTTAGGCATTCCTTTGTTCTAATACTATTCCTTTAGGTCTTGTCTTTTCTCAGTCAGATTTTGGAGAAGGAAGTGGCAGCCCACTCCAGTACTCTTGCCTGGAGAATTCCATGGACAGAGGAGCCTGGCGGGCTACAGTCCTTGGCATTGCATAGAGTCACCTGACTGTGCAACTTTCACTTTCACTTTTCAGTCATATTTATGCTCTTTTCATAAAATGTAATAATAACAATATTGTTAGTGTTATTATAATTTATATCCTTCAGAACTAGAACATGCCTTAAAAAATCTATCAATGAATTTATTTCACAGATTAAGAAACTCAAACCATGGAATTGAACTGACCATTCAAACTACAGGCTTGCCAAAAAGTACTATGTGAAGAGTCTGAGAAGAATGGGAACTGGGCCTGTTAAACAATGTGACACTAGAATGAGAAAGCGGCCAGGTCCTATTCTGATGAAGTATACAGAAGAGTCCAGACCAGCAACTAAAAAGCCTCCTTAAGAATGTAAAGTGGGAATGAACCTGTGAGGAGGGGGACCAGGTGAAAACAGTGTGTGAGAATTTTGGTTAAGGTAGCTGCTTCACATTACAAATGCCCTTGCCCCACAGAGAGGTTGAGAAAAGTGAAAGTGAAAAGTCGCTGAGTCATATCCAACTCTTTGTGACCCCATGGACTGTACAGTCCATGGAATTCTCTAGGCCAGAATATTGGAGTGAGTAGCCATTCTCTCGGAGAAGGCAATGGCACCCCACTCCAGTACTTGTGCCTGGAAAATCCCATGGATGGAGGAGCCTGGTAGGCTGTAGTCCATGGGGTCGCTAAGAGTCGGACACGACTAAGCGACTTCCCTTTCACTTTTCACTTTTATGCCTTGGAGAAGGAAATGGCAACCCACTCCAGTGTTCTTGCCTGGAGAATCCCAGGGACGGGGGAGCCTGGTGGGCTGCCGTCTGTGGGGTCGCACAGAGTCGGACACGACTGAAGCGACTTAGCAGCAGCAGCAGCAGCAGCAGCCATTCTCTTCTCCAGGGGATCTTCCCAACCCAGGTCTCCTGCGTTACAGGCACATTCTTTACCATCTGAGCCACCAGGGAGCCCAAGAATACTGGAGTGGGTAGCCTATCGCTTCTCCAGCAGATCTTCCTGATCCAGGAATCAAACCGGGGTCTCCTGCATTGCAGGCAGATTCTTTACCAGCTGAGCTACCAGGGAAGCCCTGAGGCTGAGACCACCAATGTAAACATTAACAGACAAACATTTCCGAATGTAATGAGGTTCTAAATATCACCTTAGTTGCCTGAATAATCTTACAAGGGAAAAAAAATGACCAGAAAATAAACTGATGTCATAACTAATCAGTTATTTTAAATATAAAGAAGTGCTCTTGCCCGTTATGTAATTACTCACTAGAGTATTATTCAAGAGTTCTATTTTCTTTACAGAATACGTTCAAAGAACACAAAGGAGAGAAAAAGAAATTAACGCAGGAGAAAAAAGCAAATTGATATACCCCAAAATTACTATTGACATTAAATTATGTAAGACAGAGCAAGGCCAGTTTAATTTTTATTTTACTAGTGTTTGTTAATTTAAATAAAGGAGGTAATAATCATGGATTAAGATCTCTGATTCCCTATAAAATACCAAGAATAAAGACTTGAGTAAAATAAAGAGAATTAAGATCAGAACTACAAAAAAAGCTGTCACTGAATCTGTTTATTCTCTATCAACTTAAAACTTTTTATGTAGTATATTTAATATTTATTAAAAAGAGATTGCAACATATTTACTTTAGGCATAAGTAAATAGTCCAAGAAGATAGAATATGGGAAAATTAGTTCAAATTTAAATATCTTGCACAAAAAAATGAAATTATGGGGAGGTGGCAAAGAGCAGAAAATTGTAGCTTAAAAAAAAAAGACCACAAAACATGTCTCAATTCCTCCTCAGGGCACCATACCAAGTAGGATATTCATTCATCCTTCAAAATAACATCTTTATGAGGTAGATGAACCTGGAACCTATTATACAGAGTGAAGTAAGTGAGAAAGAGAAAGATAAATATCATATTCTAACACATATATATGGAATCTAGAGAAATGGTTCTGAAGAATTTATTTACAGGGCAGCAATGGAGAAACAGACATAAGAGAACAGACTTACGGACATGGGGAGAGGGGAGGAGAGGGTGAATTGTATGGAAAGAGTAACATGGAAACTTACATTACCATACGTAAAATAGACAACCAACGGGAATTTGGGGAATTTGCTGTATGGTTCAGGAAACTTCAAACAGGGGCTCTATATCAACCTAGACGGGTGGGATGGGGAGGGAGACGGGAGGGAGGTTCAAAAGGGAGGGGATATATGTATACCTATGCTGATTCATGTTGAGGTTTGACAGAAGACAATAAAACTCTATAAAGCAAATATACTTCAATTTAAAAATAAATAAATAAATAAAATAACCTCTTTAAAGAAAACAGGAGTTTTAAAAATTAAGTCAAATATAAATTTTCTGGTTTTAAGATGCTTTCCTCCTCCTCTCAAGCATTCCCAAATAAATGCACATGCTTTCATCCCTCAGCCACAGTGGTCGTCCTGTCCCAGTGGCTCTCCAGTACTCCCGATTCTGCTTTAAATACCACAAAGGGAATCAGGATATTAGAATGCATGTTCCGATGCGGACTCTCAACTGTGAATGAAGAACACTATTAACAGCTATTCAGGGCAATAGGTATTCCAAGAAACCACTTCACTGCTAAACACCTAGATTTTCCCCCAAGGACAGCAGGCCCGTTGCTGTCAGCTATCATGTTTTGTGATAATGCAGCTTGAAAACTAGTAAAGAAATTGAAGCTAAGCAGTTGGCCTATGAACAAAATGACTTGCAACTTTAATTCAAGCATCAGAGTTTTATGAGAATGTCTGAGGAAAACCAGGTACTCTAGATTATTGATAAAAACTGCACCGACTACATGCATGCATGCTAAGTCACTTCAGTCATGTCCGACTCATTGCAACCCTATGGACTGTAGCCTGCCAAGTTCCTCTGTCCATGGTATCCTGCAGGCAAGAATACTGGAGTCCGTTGCCACTTCCTTCTACAGTACTGCCTATAATTGGGCTTTAAATTTAGAAATTACGAACTGAAGAGAGCAACTGGCCTCTTCATGACAAAAGGAAATACAGCTTGCAAGAGCACAAGGAAACGAAAATTACTAAATACTTCCATTAAACAACGAATATTAAAAAACCAAGAAAAACAAATACTGAAACAAACATGAGCAAACACGGAATACAAAAATGAAGACTGAACCTGTTAGTGATTAGACCACACTTTTTCAACTCAGTTATCAATAAACTCTTTGTAATTAATGTGTGGAGCCTAGATAAGTATCTCATCTGATATTTCAAGTACTAAGGAAAATATTTTCAAAGAATATACTGACTCGGGAAAATCTGTTGGCATCATCTAACGTTCAACTAATGGAATAAACATGAAAGAACAGAGCGTGGGCAACTCATTTACCTTCTAGCAGTTGGCTCCCTGACCTCCATAAAACAAAGAAAAGTAGAACAGATGATCCCCCAAATTAAAAACTCAAATGAAAGCCCAGACTAAAAGTCTGCACAAGGGCTTGTTCACTGGACAAATATTTGTTAGGTACCTGTCATGTGAGAGGCTCTGCACTAGGTGCTGGGCAATGAATGCACCACAGCATCTTCTCAAGGAGCTTACAATTTAACAGAGGACAACAGTAGTCAGCCATTACATGGCAACAATACAGATCTTCTGAACCCTTCCCAAAAAAACAGCTACATAATATTTGAAATTTTAATGTGTTGAATTAAAATATTTATACAAAGCTAAAAGGAACCATTCAGAGACCATAGCATACTTGCTCTCACCAGAGAAAAAAATGAAGAGTTCTAAAAAGAAAACGCTTTGATTTTTGTTTGGATGTGTTGGCAAATCATCTAAGAAATCATTTAACAACAATAAAAATGGAAAAGAGCATTCGTCAACCAGACATAAGATACCAAAACGGTTACTATGCCCACAATAATTCAGATTTTGGCTCTTTTTTAAACCCAACTAAACCACTGTCAAAGAAATATTATCAGTCATGTATTTACATACACCCACATGATAATTACATGCAGAATAATGCACAAATAACTTCAAAAGCAAAACTGAACTGACAAAATATTTTAAAACTCATTATTTAAAATATACATACAGACTGTACAAGATAAAAATCTAGAAATCCAACCATTAATATAAGTGAAATATTAAAATCATTTGTACTTTTTCTATAAAGGAGAGACTCATTTAGCAATTGCTGAACAATTATGTATTTTGTATCTTGCCTATCTATATGCAAAAAAGATAACATACATCATAAAACTAACTTAGCTTTAAAAACCTCACACCTGAGATGAAAATTTAGGCCCTCTTAGCATGGAAAGGAATTTCCCCACTTAAACTGGGTAAGAAAATATGGGGGAAAATATGTTGTAAGAGAAAAAAAAGACCAAGTTATGAGAAAGCAGCACTAGTTATCAATTACAAACTTTATAAGCAATTTAACCAGGTTACCTACTTTATGAATTTTCTATAATAATCTTGATTTAGAGATTTATTTTTAATGTGAAAAAATACCTAAAGCAAAATTTATAAAGAGACCTACTGAGTACTGTTTAATGCCTTTAGTCATGAACTTAAAACAGGGCTTCCCTGATGGTACAGTGACTAATAATCTGCCTTGCAATGCAGGGACATGGGTTTGATCCCTGGTACGGGAAGATCCCACACACTACAGAGCAACTAAGCCTGTACACCACAACTGCTGAGTCTGAGCTCCGGAGCCCGAGTGATGCAACTACTGAGCCCATGAGCCCTGGAGCCTGTGCTCTGCAACAGGAGAAGCCACCACAGTGAGAAGCCTGCGCCCCGCAACTAGAGTAGACCCCGCTGACCCCAACTAGAGAAAGCCCGTGTACAACAATGAAGAGCCTGTGCAGCCAAAACAATTTAAAAATAAACTTAAAAAGATAAAGCAAAACAAAAATAAAAGCATAGTACTGAAAAAATAAAATTCTAAGCATGCTCTTAACATTTCATATTTCCATCCCAGGTAACACTGTTCAAGTCACACCAAAAAAAGCAGGAATGGTTTCATCATAATAGAGAAAAGAAGAATGATAGAAACACTAATATTATCACATCATCATATTAAAGACATAAACAGTATAAGAGAATGGCATTACAATACTATAGATCTGTTTTCCTAGAAAATTTAACTGTGTAAAATGAAACAAAGGTCTTCAGGTAGAGGTACAATATAATGTTAACAACACATCACAGAATATTGTACCAGGACTATAAAGATCACTGTAAATGGTTAACAACTCTGGCACTCATTCTATGTTGTGATGCAGCTACTGACTTCTGAAAGAATCCCCAAAGTTTGTTTTATGAATATTTGATAAGTTTAGGGGGTTAGGATTTTTGTGCACATTTAGACAAACATATTGATGTACCTGCCAATCTATAAAGCTATGAAATGGAACAGGTCCAAGTTAATGGTTTACAGTAAATGTACCTATCAATCTATAATAAATACTGATGGAACAGGTCCAGTTAAATAAGCACTCCGAGAGAGAGAAAAGCCATTTGAGTGCAAAAATACCTGAGTTTACTCATCTTTTTCACAAAGGAAATGTTTATTTTCACTTGTGCTGAAAAGCTAACCAACTCAAAAGTCATTTTTCTAAAGAGAAATTATATTTATGTTCACTTTACTCACTGCTTATAAGCTTTCATTTAAATTTCTCTACATGAAGGACTGTCTAATATGAAGCATTTTACATGGTGCAAAACAATTTTTCACATGAGCAGTAACATACAGCCCTTGACTTCCATAGTAGTTTTCCATTTTAATGCTTTGGATCATAAACGTAAGTGAACAGGCTAGGACAAGGGTTTATAGAGACAAGAGTTTGGAGATGGCAGTGGGGTATGAAATGAAGTTATATGAAGGGCACATAGAGGAGGTGTGGACAAAGAGGGTAAGGAGGCTTAGAGACAAAGGTATGGGCCATGTTCCCTTTCTCTCCTTAAAACAGACTGACAGATATTTACTCGGAGACCACTGTCAAATGGCCTTCATTTACAGCTCTTTAGCTTAACATGGAGTGAAAGGAAAGTCACAGGAGTGGAAGGGAAGCCACAGGAGTGGGCACTTCCAGTCTATTTGAGTCTCTAACTCTCAACCCCATGTTATCTGCAAATTAGGAGATGGGCCCTGTGTATGACCCAAAGAGGTCATTAAAAAAGTTGAATACCACATCAAAGATAAAAATTAACACAAGATGGACCAAAATGCTAAATATTAAAGCTAAAACTATAAAACTCTCATAAGAAAATGGGGACATTTTCATAACACTGAATCTGGCAATGTTTTCTAGGATACAAACCAAAAGCATGAGCAACACAGAAAAAAAATAGACAAATTGGACTTTATCAAAATTAAAAACTTCTGTACAGCAAAGACAATACCAAGGGTGAAAAGACAATTCTGTGGGCTTACAGGAGAAAATATATGCAAATTCCATGTCTGATAAGGGATTAGTATACAGAATACATAAAGAACTCTGACAACTCTTTAACACCAACAAGAAAACAACCAATTCAAAAATGGGCAAAATAAAAAATTTTTAAAAAATTCAACATCAAAAAAGTGACTCAAATCAGAATTGGAAAAACAGAGATACAGTGTAAATTAAGTTAAAGTGTATACCAGAAGAATAAAAGAAGAGAACAATTAAAAGAGAGAAAATACATAAAGATAAGAAATAAGATAGAAAAGATAAAATAACTGAGAAGTGGTTTTTTAATTTTGAGAAAGGCAGAAAAGAAAAATACACAAGAAAAGTAGCTGCAGCAGTTGGAACTCATGTAAAAAGTATCACAGAAAGAGTGATCAACTGGGTCAGTTACACAGGTAAGGCAAGTAAGAAGTTAAGAAATAAGGCTGAACAGTGGACAGTTCTGGAGGTGCAGTGTGGCATGAGCCTTACTGGGTTGGGTTTACACAAAAACAATAGAAAAAGTGGGTAACAAGTGTAAATAACTCAAATCATTTTTGCCGGATGGAAATGAAGCAAAGAAACAGCACAGTAGAAAACGCAGGGTAAGTTCAAAGGAGTGTTCTTTGAGATGAAAGAAGTAACTGCAGGTCTATATACAGATGGGAATGGTTTAGAAGAGAACAAGAAACTCAAAATATACAGAAAAAAGAGGAGACTTTCTGGGCCCATAACTCTGATTTTGGCAGAAGATATGGCAGTTAGAAGGTGGGTTTTAGATAGTAGCATGCTTGTTCACCTAAAGTGAAAGATGAGAAGGCATAAAATATGGCAGCATATAGAGGTAAAAAGGTCACGTGGTGGAATTCTGTACAAATTTTCTTCTTTCAATTTTTCAATGAGGTCACCAGCTGAAAGTGGGCATGGAGAGAGTTGCCGGGCTTTGAAGAGGGAAGAAATATTTAAAAAGAAAGATTTCTGTAACTATGTACAGTGATGGATGTGAATGAATTATACTTAACTGCAGTGATCATTGAGCAATATATACATATATCAAATTGCTATTATTGTACACCTGAATATTGGGAAAGACTAGAGATCTCTTCAAGAAAATCAGAGATACCAAGGGAACATTTCATGCAAGGATGGGCTCGATAAAGGACAGAAATGGTATGGACCTAACAGAAGCAGAAGATATTAAGAAGAGGTGGCAAGAATACACAGAAGAACTGTACAAAAAAGATCTTCATGACCCAGATAATCATGATGATGTGATCACTAATCTAGAGCCAGACATCTTGGAATGTGAAGTCAAGTGGGCCTTAGAAAGCATCACTACGAACAAAGCTAGTGGAGGTGATGGAATTCCAGTTGAGCTGTTTCAAATCCTGAAAGATGATGCTGTGAAAGTGCTGCACTCAATCTGCCAGCAAATTTGGAAAACTCAGCAGTGGCCACAGGACTGGAAAAGGTCAGTTTTCATTCCAATTCCAAAGAAAGGCAATGCAAAAGAATGCTCCAATTACCGCACAATTGCACTCATCTCACATGCTAGTAAAGTAATGCTCAAAATCCTCCAAGCCAGGCTTCAGCAATACGTGAACCGTGAACTCCCTGATGTTCAAGCTGGCTTTAGAAAAGGCAGAGGAACCAGAGATCAAATTGCCAACATCCGCTGGATCATGGAAAAAGCAAGAGAGTTCCAGAAAAACATCTACTTCTGCTTTATCGACTATGCCAAAGCCTTTGACTGTGTGGATCACAATAAACTGTGGAAAATTCTGAAAGAGATGGGAATACCAGACCACCTAACCTGCCTCTTGAGAAATCTGTATGCAGGTCAGGAAGCAACAGTTAGGACTGGACATGGAACAACAGACTGGTTCCAAATAGGAAAAGGAGTGCGTCAAGGCTGTATATTGTCACCCTGCTTATTTAACTT
>SJYT01003184.1:295185-318701 GCA_006410635.1 Cephalophus harveyi
GACTAAGGTCCGTCTAGTCAAGGCTATGGTTTTTCCTGTGGTCATGTATGGATGTGAGAGTTGGACTGTGAGAAAGGCTGAGCACCAAAGAATTAATACTTTTGAACTGTGGTGTTGGAGAAGACTCTTGAGAGTCCCTTGGACTGCAAGGAGATCCAACCAGTCCATTCTGAAAGAGATCAACCCTGGGATTTCTTTGGAAGGAATGATGCTAAAGCTGAAACTCCAGTACTTTGGATACCTCATGCGAAGAGTTGACTCATTGGAAAAGACTTTGATGCTGGGAGGGATTGGGGGCAGGAGGAGAAGGGGACGACAGAGGATGAGATGGCTGGATGGCATCACTGATTCGATGGACACGAGTCTGAGTGAACTCTGGGAGTTGGTGATGGACAGGGAGGCCTGGCGTGCTGTTATTCATGGGGTCGCAAACGGTAGGACACGACTGAGCGACTGAACTGAACTGAATATACTATTACATGTTAATGATACCAATAAAAATTACAGTAATAATTAAAGATTATGCCATTAAAAAATAAAACAGTCTGTGAAAGTAGGAAGGGCACGGGGGGAGGACAGACAGTGCCCACTTGAGGTTCACAGTCATAAATTTAAAACAAGACCAGTCACTGTGGTTGTTGATCAACTGCACAGGTGCAGGCAAGGAGGAGGAGGAGGAGTGTTAGATTTAATCAGGATTCTTGCGGTTCTGTCAAGCAGATGTTGCAAAGCAACATAAGAGCTACAGAAGAATATAGGGGTATAAAAAAAATTATAAGAAATGATTGAAGAATGTAAGCAACATAAGGAGAGGTTGAGGGCATCAGGGGGTTATAAATCCTGGTGGGGTACTTCCCTTACCTGGACAAATTCCTCAATAGGGAATAGTTCTTTGTACCTTTAGTGCAAAGTGCAATATTGGCTCATAGATGTTGAACTTATGTTTGCCAAATAAAGAAACATGTTTGATAAACAGCGGGTGCGTGCTCACAAAAGTGTGATTAAACCAATTGGTTTCTGAAAGCTTTTTACTCCATCTATTCCCTCCAAGGAAGTGCCAATTTGCTTAGAAAAATATGGCATTTTTAAAATGAAACACATTTTCATTTCAAGTAATATATTCAAGAATAATTTACCTTATTTTCAGTTTTCTGTGATATAATATGGACTAGAACTAACTTGTTATTTGAGTTACAGTTGAAATTTACAGTGTCTCTTATTTTTAGTTGGGGTATTCTTTAATGTAGTTGGTAATCATCAACATAAAAAATAAATTCTCTAGTCAAATTCCCAAATCCGTGGTTATAGAAAGTCAAGGTGGAAATGGAGAAAAATAAATCAGCACAAATACACGATAGAATATTGATGTATTTTAAATCCCATGCCAAGCAGTCTAGATAGATAGTTCTAACACACAAGGTTGTAAATATTACTGAACAAGGCTATTTGCTACTGAACAAAGATAAATCCAACACGCTCAAAGTTATGGCCAATGAATTCCAAACTGTAACTTTATTTTCAAACATCAACCCCATATTTTATGGCATGACCTAGAAACCTGAGAGTGAAAAGGATCAATTAGCTAATAATACTAAAACTATCTAGTAATAAAATATAAACATACTAAAAATATCTAATAATAAAATATAAACATCACTGAGAAATTAAAACAAATATAACACACAGCCTACTATTAAAATTACTGAAGTATAAGTTTTTTAACGTATGGAGATATATTTTTTAAAAGACTAAAAGAGAACACTACAATACAAAAAAGTGATCTTATCTTTCTTTTATGTATTTTCCTATTGAATGCGATTTTTGGATGTTTTTAAAATTCTGTAAACAAGCGTGTGGTGAAACAGTAAAGACTATATAGCACTGGACAGCAGCCTTGCATATGGTCATCATAGCTGAAAAATTCTGTAGCTATGTTTTACCATTTTGGGCTTCACAGGTGGCGCTAGTGGTAATGAACCTTGCTGCCAACGCAGGAGACATGAGATTCAGGTTGGATCCCTGGATCAGGAAGATCCCCTGGAAGAGGGAATGACAAGCCACTACAGTATTCCTGCCTGGAGAATCCTATGGACAGAGAACCTGGCGGGCTACAGTCAGGCTGTGGGGTCACAAAGAGTCTCACACAACTCAAGTAACTTAGCACTGAAGCACAATGTGGTTAAGGATCAGAATTCTGGCTATCTCTCATAAATCTGATGTGAGCACATTAAAATGTCTTTTTTCTCATTGTAGTAGTTAAAAACAGATTGGCTCAAACACTATCTTACATTAAAAAAAAAAAATGACATTTCCAGTTATGAAATAGGGGTATAAATGAAAATTAACATAAAGGTTTATATAGAACTTCATAAAAAAGAAAAATGTAGAAATCATAAGAAACCAGTATTTTTCTAACTAAAATAGATATTATTTTTCTTAAGAAAAATCTGCTTTCTGGAAAATGTTTCCTATCAAACAAAACTCAAACAGCTCCATACAAAATTTTCTAAATTGCTACTGTAATGAATGACTGCCAGTGAAAATAAAACTATTTTCATGAAACTTCATGCATAAATCTTCACTTCTAATTGCACAACTCAAGTTTGAATTCAGAAATCAAGCTGGAGCTCTCCCAAGTAACAGTAAGACAGTTGTAGAGCTGATGAGGATTTGTTGAGGTCCTCATGAGATTAGCTTCAGATGTAAAAGAGCGGCAAAACTCACAATTTCTTATTCATCAATAAGACAGACTCTTTGGGTATTTATTATTCCAGAGAGAAATGGAAATACTAGAACAGTGACTATAAAAAAAAAAAAACTGCTTAATCTACTGAAGTACAATTGTTTTCTCTGTGATGCTGGAGTCTGTAGACATCCACTCTACAGGTCTTCATCAAGATGATAAGTTTTCTTCTTTTGAAAGTTCGTACCATACAAATGCATCAGTTGTCAGGAATAGATGACATCCTCCTCATTAATTCAAGCTTGTCTTGTTGAACTAGGTCTCATTTTGCTTTTCTATGTTATTAAAAACTTGAATGCCTCAATTTAAAATCTTCCCTTACTCTACCCAACCCTCCATCTACTTCAAAGCACAAGCACCAAACTTTCTTTCTATCTTCTAAAATCCAAGTGCTCCTACGAAAGGATTACTCTTTCCTTTATTGAATCTTTTCTTAACAAAACAAAGTTGTAACTTAACTGCAGAATAATTTCATGAATGTTTCAATTTTTATCTATGCCTCCTTCTATTTAATGAGATAATAGAAAATAATCAAGTCTGTGTTACAGTTAAGCCTGGAGAATGCTTAAATTCTACCCACTGGTCACAGCATTAAAGCATTTTATAAAGACTACTAGGAAAACTGCCTCATTATATAACCTAGCAGAATAACTAGAAGGAAAGAACTGGAAACAAACAAAAAAAACATAAAAGATGATGTATCTCAGATTATCTATCTTGTGGGCCTTACATAGTAGTCATTAATTTTCACTGATGCAATTTTTCCTTCCTGATTTTAAACTAACATATTTAACATTTACATCCTGGATCAAAGTGGAACTCCCTCTACATCTATATTTAATAAAATCAAAATGATTAAATATTACAGATAGCAAAATATTCTGATAGCAGCTCTGTAATCTCAAGTATCTTCCTTTGAACATGATACTAATAGTCAGCCCCTCAAAGTCATGCACCACAGCGACAGCAGAAGACAGCCAAAAGGATAAATTACACACAATGTTAAAAAGTGGTATCTGGAGAAGCTTATGTTTCATCAGAACAATACTGATAGGCATTCTTAAAATCCAAAACTTTGTTAATCTTTCTAGTTAGAAGTAATAAAGGGAAAAAGTCCCAAACAAAACTCCTACACATATCCTTATGACTTAAGTGCTATTTTCTTCCAAGCTTCAGAATGGAACAGAACCGCACTATTCTCAAATTAGGAAAGGTAATCAGATTAGACATGCTTCCAAAGCTTCCTACTGCTGCAAAAAGACAACACATACTGTACTTTTAAGAAACAGAGAGTGTATTTTTTTAAGAAACAGACACTCTAGAGATGATGTTTTCTTAATCACATTCCAAACCACAGAATACAACGTAAACATAAATCATGAGAACTGTATTCCTCCTTGAAAACACTAGGCACCCATGACGCCACCACTGAAAACTTCGATGGCAACCTTTTCAAAAGCTACAGCTCTTATCACAGGCTACTTCAAATACAGTATCAGACATTCCAAAATAAATAAGGTTTTTCTTAAAGATATCTAGATGCTCAGATCCCAAAACTAGCTTGCCAACTTTGGATAAAATTCAGATATTACCAAAGGAAACTTGTTTAAGAAGAAAACTCAGTCCTGCTTTTCAGTTCCCTAGGTGAGTAGAGTTGGACCATGCACCCTATTTCAGTCAAGCAGACTTGCTCATATTTCAATCACTGTTTCAAACACAAAAATTAATTTCTGAGGCTTCTGAATAAGATGTCATGCAAGAGCTGCTAATGCGGATATAAGGCCTTCCTGAAATAGCTAAAGCTTCCTAAGAAATCGCAACTTTAAAATCCTGCCTACTAAAGGCAAGAAAATGTGATGATTTAAGAAGAAAACAAGGAAGAGATTACCGTGGAAAGGTAGATGAAAATTCAAGAGAGCCAGAAGCTTCATAATTGGCTTGTAGACCTCAAGAAGCTCAAATCCCTTTTAACTTTTAAAGAAATTTTTCTATCATTTTACCAACAATGTTGCCCCTATTAATCTACATGCATAATAGTAAAATCAACTACGCAGACTTTAGTTTTCTAGACACTAAGGATATCTTTGAAGTATTGAAAACAGTCAGTAGGAAGTCACTGAGAGAGGTATTTACAAGCCAAAACTCCATGTTTTTTATATGGTATACTATGACCTCAATTGGAATACTAATAAATCTATAATTCGTTAAATTTTAAAATAGAAAATTACTGTACAAGATTTTTTAGGTAGTAATCACTAGCTAAAACTCAAGTTACCTCACATTCCATCCGCAGTAATGCACCAAGTAAAGGACCTCTCCACCTTCGACATCAGAATCTTTAATACTAGCTTCATACATTTTTTGATTTTTCCCTCGTCCATACCGCACTTGGACTTTCATGCCTGGTGGATAGCACTCAAATTCCTCTTCCTCATTGTTGTCATCATCCTCTTCATCCTCTTCCTCCTCCTCCTCCTCCTCCTCTACTTCTTCATCATCTTCCTCTTCCTCTTTATTCGTTTCATCTCTTGAAAGGTTTAAAAAACTGCAGTTAATAAAAGACACTTCATAAGCTTTTCAGTTCCAAACCACATAAATTGATAAAAATCGTGGCTGTGATTGTTCCGGGAACAGCAGGTTCCAAGCGTATGATATTCTCTGAGTTTCAATTTAATATTAAAAACTAAAACTGTATGAGATGACCATGGATGATTACAGAAAGATATATTCAGAGAAAATGAAAACTGAAAAGTAAGTGTATTAAAAAGAAAATGTCCAACAGGCAGAAGAACAGAAGTTGTGCTGAACAGCAAGAAACTAGCTAGTAAGGTCGACGGTAACATTTTCCTCATGTTTTATTATAGAAGTTTTTTACAACTCAGTTAACAATAACAAAAATCATCGCAACTCATAGCCATTTTCTAACTAAAAAATATTTTTCATTCAAATATTTCCAACCTCCAGATGTTTAAACAAGTTTTTACTGGCCAATGGCTAGTTTTAATAATTAAAATAATTTCAACCAGATTTTCTAAAGTTGTATTAAATGAAATATTATTTCACCTTTTATAGGAATATCCTATTCAGTTCACATTAAAATCACATCAAGTTTTTTCTTTCTATTCTTCTAAACTTCAACACAATTTCTGCTCTCTTTTCTCCATATTTACCAAAAGTCCTCTTCTACCAATTCTCTCAACTTTAAAGTTCTGAAGAAACAGGCATGTGAGAGACCAGTTGCAAATATGAAACTGAAAGTCATTTGCATTCTAGAAGAAGCAGCAATGCAACCATTCTGGTCTTCTCAAAATCACGTACTTTCTAAAACAATCATATTCATTTTGTATTGATCACAAATTTGTATTCAATAAATTGGAGGAAAATCTTAAATTATAAATTTTCCATGCACTAGATTTATTTTTTAAAAACTTCAGTTATTTACTCTGCAGTGTGTCTATCCTTGTTACAACAGTTTGCTCTCAAGAAGAATCCATCACTTTATAGCTGACAAATGAATAAATGTCATAAAATAGAACCATAAGACAGTTAAGTCACTAACCCTTAAAAGTTAATGGGCATAGTATGTAGACAAAAAAATCTTCCTCCACTAATAATTTTAGTTTTATATTCTTATATGCAAACTATTTTAGCAATAACATACTTTATCATTCCTAATTACACAATTATGTAGGCAACAAAAAATAAACTAGAAATAGTGTCACAACTAGAACTGTAAGGCTTTTTTATTCCTTCTATACAGTGAGGCAGCAAGGATGAAGGGAAGCGTAATACACTTATGAAATTAAGTTTGAGTTCACAAAAGTACGAAATGAGTCAATTTTCTCTGAAATGCATCACAAAGTCTACAAAGATTCTTAAGAATTACTCCTAAAGACTGTTTACAGCCAAATTGGTACTTAAAAATTAAATGAATCCAGCTGTAACCTGAGATTAAAAAATATGAATTCTACTACTGAAAATCTATTAACATTTCTATAATGAAAAAATATCTAAGAAACTATCAGAAAGGGTGAAATATCTAAGAAACTATCAGATAAACTATTAACAACTTTAACTGACTTATATATATGTAATAAACATACGTAAAATTAAAACAGTAAGGCTTTTTCTGAAAGAATACTACTTGTTTAATCAGAAAATTGTACCATTGCTCATCAGGGAGAAAAGGAAGCATATTCTGGTAGATACAACAAAGATGGATCATACACCAAAGAGATTTATCATGCATCTCAGAATCACTATACAAAACATAAAAGAGATATAGATGGTTGAAAGTTTAAAATGATTTCAACAAAAACTAACTCTAAACTGTACATTATTAAGCCAAAACTATATAGGACTGAGGGCTTCCCTGGTGGCTCAAGGGTAAAGAATCTACCTGCCAAGGCAGGAGACACAGATTCAATCCCTGGGTCGGGAAGATCCCCTGGAGGAGGAAACGGCAACCCATTCCAGTATTCTTGCCTGGAGAATCCCATGGACNTACATTATTAAGCCAAAACTATATAGGACTGAGGGCTTCCCTGGTGGCTCAAGGGTAAAGAATCTACCTGCCAAGGCAGGAGACACAGATTCAATCCCTGGGTCGGGAAGATCCCCTGGAGGAGGAAACGGCAACCCATTCCAGTATTCTTGCCTGGAGAATCCCATGGACAGAGCAGCCTGGTGGGCTACAGTCCATGGGGTCGCAAAGAGTCAGACACGACTGTGCGACTGAGCACACACGCACACGTAGCACTGAACACAACCGGCAAACGCCAATAATAGCTGGTACAATCCTACTTTCAGTGGTAGCCAGGGCAATCCATTATGTAATCTGGAATAAAAACCTAATACTCTGTATTAATTTTTTAAAGCAATTAAAAATTGGAATTTCTCATTTAATGTCAACCTCAGACACAAACCAAATGAGTCACTCAAAAACACACTGAACTACAAAGAGGCAACACAATTACTGGCTATCAGCCGAAGCAAATATTCTCCCCTTCCTTCTCTTCTCAGTGGCAAAATCAGAGGTAGATACATCAAAAAGAATATAGAATGCCAAGAAAGAGAGCCTTTTAAAGTGCAAAATGTAGCTAGTATACTAAGGAGATGTATGTATTACACACAAACATAAACACAGAACACACACATATTACATGAGTTATCTTTTACATTTTGGGAAACCAAATGTATCCACGAGGACTTTTTCATCCAAACTCACAAATTTCAAATTTCCCAAGTTTGATGTCACATTCCTTACTTACAATGGACCAAAATTAAGACCAAAATAACTACTATAGGTTATTAGTACCTACTACGGGCCAGGCACTGAACTAGACATTTTACATAAATTCAATTATTTAATCTTACACACCTGAACTACAAAGGAAGGACACTGAAAGTTCTTGTACCAGCTAATTACTTAGAGACAGTTTATATACTAGATAAATATTTGTATGTTAATTCTTTACAATCACAAAATTTTCTGTTGCACTGATCTAATAAAATCCAGAGATCAGTGTTGGATATTTCTAACCCATAAATCTTCTACAGCAGCCACATCAGGAAAATCTGTTTGTGGTATGATACATTTATAAATATCTGCAGTAAATAAAAAGCCATAGGAATTTTCCTGGTGGTCCAGCGGTTAAGAATCTACCTTGCAATATGGGCAATGCAGGTTCAATCTCTGGTCAGGGAACTGAGACCCCACATGCCACGGGGCAACTTCGCCTGTGTGCCACAACTGCTAAGCCCGAGCTCTGGAGCCCAGGCACTGCAGCTAGAGAGAGAAGCCTGGGTGCCACAACTAAGACCTGACGCAGTCAGAAATAAAAACTTAAATTTTAAAAACAGTGTATGGAAATGTTAAAAATTTAATAAATAAATACATAAGCCATATAGCTGAAGAATTCAAAAAATCTACAAAATATAGTTTATACCATAAAATAAGCTGAAGTACCAACGTGAAAAATTAAGATAATTGTTAGTCACAAAGAGAAAATATAGGCTTATTACAGGGCTTTCCACACGGTAAATGCTCCAGAAATAGATGCATATTTATAAATCAGATTTTTAGGCAAAAAGCTGAATCCTTACTAAATTTCTTAATAGCTGACAGAGTCTTCAAGTAGCAGCAAGAGTACATCAAATATACATTTAACACACAAAGAAACATAACCAAGTATCATAAACAAACACTTAAACTATATTCATCTAAAGCCAGTTTTGTTTCATTTTTCCATGTTTATTTGCATGTTGTGGTCAAAATTTTAGAAGAACACTAAAATGGCTCAGTCAGTAAAGAATATGCCTGCAATGCAGGAGACAGGAGTTCACTCCCTGGGTTGGGAAGATTCCCTGGAGGAGGAAGTGGCAACCCACTCCAGTATTCTTGCCTGGAGAATCCCATGGACAGAGGAGCCTGGCAGGCTACAACCATGGGGTCCTAAGAGTCGGACACAACTTAGTGACTAAAACCACCAACCACCACCAAAATGAGCAAGAGATTTTAAGCAAAAAGATACTTACTAAGTTTCTTAAAAGCAGAAATAATTTCCAGTATCACTAAGGAGTACTTGAAATACACATTTGTACACAGAGAGACATATATATTACAAAATGTAATAAACACATTTTACTATAGTCATCTAAGCACTGTTTTTTCCTCTTCCTTGCTTGTCTGCATGCTGTGGCCAAATTTTAGAAAATACGAAAATGATCAAAAAATATATAGTTGTACTTATTTAAAAGAATCACTAACAATGGGGATGTTTAGCTTTTTTTTTTAAGCCTCAGAAACAAGATGAAATGCCAAAAATCACCTATAAAATGCAGGGTCCACCGTCAGTATAGGTATTCTTGATACATTGCTAAATAATTCTCAAACTGACCAAACCAAGTAAATGCTACTATCACATAAAATGCAATATAACAATTTTATAAACTAAGTACTAGCACTTTTCCATTCTTATTTGTTGCTTAAAAAATGATTACAACTCTCACAATCTATACCCAACATACCATCTACAAAACACTGGAGAAAGACATCTTCCCAAATTTGTATTATCTAGTTATGAAGCAGAGGCTAGTACAGTAAGAACTGTTTTTCTCTAGCTCAAGATTTCATTAATTTCCATGATGAGAGCAAGAATAATGGATCAGAAATATGATCTTTCTCTACAAATTTGCATTACTAGGGTCTCTGAAGGAGGCAAATGCTATCTGCATAATAAATACAAATTAAAATCACTCATTTATTTTGTCAATCATATTTAGATTTATAAAAACACGCAAAGAGCAAATTACAAGAATTCATTCAGCTATAAAACGCATCTTAACCAAAAACAGACTTCTTACCCAGATTTTGCTTTTTCTTCTCCAGCTTCTACCTTTATGCTGAGGGGTTCATCTACTCCAGCTGCATCATCATCTTTATCTTCCAGGTTTTCATTTTCTTCTGTTTTTTTCATGTTAACTTCTTTTTCCTGTTCAGACTGTGTAGGCATAGATTCTAATAAATTCTTTTTACTCCCCTAGAAAAAGATCAGAGGAACTAAACCAACAAAAGTAAAAACTGTCAACCTAATTCCATTATCTAATTACTAGCACAGGAGGTACCAACCAGTACTAACACTGAGAAAGTTATTTTAACAATCTTCTGCCATCCCTAAAATAATGGCAAAAATAGCTAACGGCTATTTCAAACACAAAAATAGCATGTAATAAAGAAAATGCATGAACAATAAAATTTATAAGATAAATTAAATAAGGAATCTTTACAGAGGATGGAGAAAATGTACCAGAGAAACAGTATCCTATTTACCTGAGAGGGCTGAGTATTCTCCTTTCTTTCAACACCCTCTTCAAGAGGCTTTTCTTCTTTTGGTATTATATTCGCTTCCTCTTCAATCTTTATTTCTTTGATTTCTGGTTCATTTTCTTCCTTAACTTTTATTTCTTTTACATTTTCACACTCCTTACAAGGCTTGTTAACAACTTTCTCTGGCAGTGCCATCTGAAATTCAATATTGGCCGACCTACAGTACTCCTCAAAACCATATAAGTATCTGGAAACATGAAAAGAAGTTATATTTGGGAAAACATTTTGAAGTGTTATTGTAGAGTTGTGGTTTTTAAAATATGTGTTCACTTCTTCTAAGTTCTCAGATATTGAGTTACCTTAATATTCTAGCTTATTTTCATTAAGTTCTTTACAATCTTTTTACTCAAATAGAAACATTTTTCAAAGAAAAAAACTTCATTTAAAAAAATGCTAAAAGTGAAAAGAAAGTCATCATCTTAAATGTAGTAACTGTAGTAATAGTAGCAAGTAATAGCATCTATTTATATGCCAGGTACTGGACCTCTGAGTATATGTAAAATTTCACTAGCTGATCAGACTAATCATTACTATGAGACAAATAGTATTATCTCATTTTATAAACAAGAAAATCAAGGTCTGAAAGAACAAATAAGTGGCCCAAGGGCATAAACAACAAATAACTGGCAGAACCAGTCTTCGAACCTGGGTTTATATGACTTTAAAACTGGCATTTTAACTTCTACACAATACTTTCCAAATTTGCCTGAGCACAAAAACTTTCTTTACAGATTATCTCACAGATCTAATATTCATGGAAATCAGTGCTGAATATTCACTGGAAGGACTGATGCTGAAGCTGAAACTCCAATACTTTGGCCATCTGATGTGAAGAACTGATTCATGTGAAAAGATCCCAATACTTTGGCCACCTGATGCGAAGAACTTATTCATGTGAAAAGACCCCGATGCTGGTAAAGATTGAAGAAGATGCGGGAGAAGAAAGGAACAACAGAGGAGGAGATGGTTGGACAGCACCATCGACTCAATGGACATGAGTTTGAGTAAACTCCCGGAGTTGGTGATGGACAGGGAGGCCTGGTGTGCTGCAGTCCATGGGGTTGCAAAGAGTTGGACACGACTGAGCAACTGAACTGAACTGAATATTCATGGGCTACACTCTAGAAAATGCTATTATAGAGTGATTACTCTAGCAATCCTTCCTCGAAATTACTAGCCTCAGTTATATGGTAAATTCCATCCTGCTTTCTAGGTAAAATACTGTTGAATATAGCTATATCCAGTGTATGGACTTACTTTTTATAAGCACATTTAACATTGTATCCTGCAGCTGAATTTAAGACAGGGATTCCAAGATCTTGGTAGACTTGTTTCCAAACAGCCCCGCTTTCAATCTGAAAGAGTAAAATGAAAATTCAAAAATTAAAAGGTGGGGAATACGATAAAATTTTGATAAATACCAAATGTGTATGTTTGTGTGTATGCATACATTATGTAGTTCTAAATTTGTTGTTTCTAGTCTAAAGGAATGGAAAATACCAATTTTGATAAATTCTAAATAAAATAATCTGGTTTATAGCAATGTTTTTAAGTTTTGGTATTCTAACAAATCTCAGAGAATTATAAATGCTGAAATCCTAGGTCATTTGACGTTTTATCTTTTTGGCGCTTCAAGGCATGCAGGATTCCAGTTCCCTGACCAGGGATCAAGCTTGCTTCCCCTACAGGGGAAGTTCAGAGTCTTAACCATTAGATAGCCAGGGAAGTCCCTGTTTGATGTTTAAATAAACCCTGCTATGGTAAATAAGAAAACATCTACATGCCTGGATCAAAATCTTAATGAAATGACAGATTAAAAAAATTTCAATGACGTATGATTTCCTATAAGCTAATAAAGTCGTTTCATGAATCCTAGTAACACAACGTACCTTTCCTCCCCCCAGAATAGTATTGACTGGATGAGTACCATACATCATGGCAACCTTAAGATAATTTCTTCAGTTCAACAGAGACTTTCTGCATATATGCACACATATATATGCAAATAATGTTTTCTATATATGTAGGGCACAGTGGTAGAGATCAAGGATATAAAGAATATTAAGACAGATCACTGCTCTTACCAATCTTACAGTCTAATGGAAAAGAGACACAGAAAGAATTTCCAGTAACATGGTTGTGTTATGACTCAGATAGCTTATGAAAGTTTGACAAACTTAATAGTAAATTGGAAAGCTCATTTTAAAAAATCTTCAAGTTTAAATTTGGTCTGAGGAAGCTAGCTATTTCTAACTTGTACTCCCCATTTTCTTTTCCTTTTATTCTTAAGTTTTTGTTAATAGACACTTTTAGATAATATTTAGATGAGAAAACATGTATGAAGAACATGTTTCACTTCTGATTTTAATACTTACATTATCAAATCCTCCAAGTTTGTGTACAAGCCTGAATAACTTAAAGAGATTCAAATTTCGATATCCAAGCACAGGTCGTTTGTTAATAGGTGTGCCTATTAAAGAAAACATGGATATATCAGAACCATGCTTTGTATTTATTTAAATTTTGAAAAGATTCAAACATTACCATCAAATATACACAGTGCAATCTGTGTCTATGTGAGAAAAACATCTCTGGTTAATCAAAAATATATCTATTTAAATCCATTTTATCAAAACCTTTTTTCCTATATCAGATTTTTGAAACTTTATTTATATTTTATTCCACTTTCATTCTCCCGATGAGCAAAAGAATAAACAGTAAATGAAGCAAAATAAAATACCAACACAAAATTTTAAAACATCAGGGTAACAATGTTTGGTAGAACCAAAAACAGTGTTGAGATAATTGATGGGCAACTGCTTCACAATGGGAATTACCTTTTATTTTCTTTGTATTTTACTAACTTACTACTATTCTACAAAGTAAGTAATTCTAGAGTAAAGTTATAGTGTTGTTTATTCTAGGATGTAAGAAAGTAGAAGGATACTAAACCTATCAGACTGTTAGAATGTGATTAAGAGAAAGTAACAGGATAGAGATACACAACCTATTGCCTTTTCCAAAAAATATATGATGGGGATAATCATACTCTTCATTTTTTCCTAATATTAGATTTTATTCATTTTCTTCACTTTTTAATTTAGCTTATATAAAAAAAGCTTAAGAATTAGCCTGCCTTCTTAGGCCAAGCCTCCATACACACAAATAAACAGATAAATCAAGGACATTTTATACTGAAGAGTAAAAAGATAACTACATTGTAGTAGCCACTATGATTTATGAGAGCAAAAAGAAGACCAAGCCCGCAGCTACTCATCAACAATACAAAATTGGATTAAAAAAAATGAATTCACAGAGCATAGTAGCACTTCTAAGTATCATTCATTCATTTTGTCTTTTTCTTCAAGTCAGAAAGCTTTCAGCCTCTGCCCTCTACCTTGCTAGCATCTTTACAGGAAAGGAGAAACTATACTCATAACAGCAGATAAGAAAGAAACAGGGCCACAGTTACTAGATGACCAGGTCATCACTGCAAGTTAAAAGTTAGTGTTAATTACCCATGCTTATATTTCTTGAACCACGAAGGCAGATTCAAAAAGCTAAGACAAGGCTCACCTTGAGACTTGGTCACCTTTCTCTACAGATGGTTTAATTTTATTCTTAGTTTTATATGGCTAAGTCAAAAGAAGACTCATGGCCCATCTTAGAATGAATGACATGTCTGTCTGTGTGTCTCTCTTACTCACATACACAAACACATGCATCTTGGGGCTGGCAGTGATTTTAGAGAAGAGGCTTTTCTACAGGCATACATGGAGGCTCAAATAAAAAGACACTATGATTCCCATTCTGTTACTGTTTTCTAATGTAAAGGTTCTTTGGGGTCCCCCAAAGAAGAGGTGGGAAAGACAGGACAAAATACAGTTATTTATGGGTCCATGGCCATAACATCTATCAAAATACTGTCAAATCCCACATTCTACTTACTACGTCACAGACATTATACTAGGGTGCTGGTGATACTGATAATCAAAATGATAGCCATGACTACCAGTGACATGCAGCTTAATAAACAGAATTCTTACTTTTAAGATATTATCTGATATCTACATTAATAATGAATCAAAGAAAAAACACTCACCTCTATCTTCCATAAATTTGTACAACTGCTGAAGAAAGTTCTCCCTTTCCTCTGGAAATGGTTCTATTTCTTCCTAATTTTAGTCACAGAAGAATAAAATATTATTTTCCTCAGTTAAGCATTTTAATAACACAAGCAGATTTCCTACCAATAGCAAAGACTAATACTCACTAGAATATTTCAAAGGTTTTTTACCAAAAAAAAAAAATTACTTAACACTAAGCTATTCAAAACCAGAAAGTCTAGACATTTTATGCTTTACAGAGAATTATGTCCTAAAAGGTTATCTCAGTAATGACAATCCCAAATGTAAATGCTCATATAAGAAATGAGACCAACAAGATGGTTCATGAACTTTTTACCTCATCAGAGATCTAGTCTTTAACTCACGGTCACAGGCTCAAGAAGACCTACTCTCACTTATATTAATTTGGGTCAGGGCTTAACATCGAAATGGGCTCTACTCTTGCTCCTCCAGGAACTAAACAAGTGAGGGCCCCATCAGCTACAACTAAAATTATCCTTCATTATATTCAGCCCCACAGTATAGTACTTCAAGCTTATAAAATCAGTAAAGTGGGGAACAAACTTGATCTACAATACCTGAAGATTCAGACTTAGGGAAATCTTCAAGTAATAAAATAGTTCCCCGATTTATCAATTACAAGGGAGGGACTAGCTTCTTGCTGCTGTGGCCAGGGGCTGTGGCAGTAGGGAGCTGGTCCTGAAGCAACCTGCAAGGAGCAGGGTAGTAGGTGAGATGGAGGAACTCATCAATTCAGTGACCATCAACAAACATTTAATGAGCACCAGTGAGTGTAGGCACTGTGCAAGGTGCTGAGTCAAAAGAGAAACAAGCGATGGTGCCTGCCATTACAGAGCATGATCAGGGGTAACTGCAGAGGAAGTAATTCAAAATACACACTGAGTTACTCTGGTTGAAACAAAAGTATTCCGAGTGGTAAAAGTCAGGAGAATACTTTTCAACTGATAGTCTAAATATATCATTCTAATTTTAAAAATCATGTGTCTAAAACCACTGCTGGCGTGAGATTAGCCTTTATCTTAAAAGCAAGCAGAAAAAAGGAAGTTAAAGACAATAAAAACTTGTATTGATAAAACTATCATGCTTGCTAATAATTGGGCAGAGAAGAATAAATGACAATTATTAGTTTATGATAAAATTTGTTTTTCTCAACCTAAACATGATCGACATGCACTGCATTTTGGTAAGATAGTCAGACGTAAGTCTAGGGAATACTGTTTTCTAGGTATTTTCTTAAATGCCCCCCCATGGTACAATATGTGACTTTCATAAACCAAATTTATTCCTACTGCAAAAAATTTTAAGTGAAGTCTGTATTTACTTAAAAAAAAAAAAAAAAAAAACTGTTTAAACTGGAAACCACATTTGGTTAACATAAATCTAAGTAACAAAAGCTTTGGTAACTAGTATTTACTGATCATCTGTTCCATGTTACACCCTACGACAGACACTAGGAGTACAAGTAAGATGGACTCCTGACCCTTGAGGAGCCTATTGATTAGTAGGGCAAAAACAAACAGAAAATAAATCCACGCACATATGTAATGCATGCATATATGTAGGCAAAAATTTCTACAAGGAGTGGTCTGTTTAGACTATCAAACGGAGTGATTAACTTTTCTTGCAGAAGGTGATGGTTTTCTCCTTTACAGGGAAAATAGGTTAGTAAGGTTTAAAAAACTCAACAGGAGTGTGTCATGCTGACAAAGGGCAGGGTGGGGAAGGGCACCGTGGACAAAGGTATTGGTTTGTACAGAAATGAGTAGAAACTAAGGTTTGTAATTCAATGTTGCTACAACCTAGTTCAAAATAGGAGGGTAGGGAATTCCCTGGAGGGCCAATGTTCGAAATTTACACTTTCACTGCCAAGGGCCCGGGTTCAACACCTGGTTGGGGAACTAAGATCTGGAAAGCCACGTGGTACCACCAAAAACAAATAAACAAAAAAAATAATAAAAGTAGGAGAATATACCAGAAGTAGTGATGGAAAAAAAGAGAGCACAGGTTAGGCTATAAAAGGAGGTTCTGAAAGTAAAGCCTGACTTCCAGAGTAATAAGTTATTCAGACTGTAGCCCACCAGTCCAAGGAATTTTCAGGCAAGAATACCAGAGTGGGTTGCCATTGCCTAATCCAAGGGGATCTTCCTGACCCAGGGACTGAACCTGCATCTTTTGTGTCTCCTGCACTACAGGCAGATTCTTTACCACTGCGCCACCTGAGAAGCCTTAAGCAAGGGACTGATGGCTTATTTTTAACATTTTAAATAGAAAGCAATGGGGAAGACCAACACCAGGGAAACTTTCACACTACACACTGTCATTACAGATCACTATATTATAAAACATAAACTTTAAAATGTACCTACTTCATCAATAGTTGTTTATTACAGTTACATGGCAAAATTTCATAACTTACCTAAAATATTACATATTGACATTAACTTATCTTTGTTTCCTAAAAACATTAAATACAATGGTCATGTATTGCAGCTATCATTATCTGCATCATTATTCCCCCAATAATTTTCATAAACCCATTCAGCAAACCATTAAAAAGCACAGTGATGCATTGTCACTAGTAAGATTATGGGCAATTTTCTCAGTACTTGTCATTGATGGACCTAAAGTACCAGCTATAATAAAATCTAAATTTAGCTCCTTGATCTGTATAAATTCACAGATGTCTTATTTTGTATTAGATAAAATCTAATATAAAAATCTTCATATTGATTCTTTGAATCAAAGATATTAATCTTTACTTTTATGCTTATTCCTTTAACATTAGGTAAAAGACATATTTTATTCTTTATGAGATACTGTAATAAAATATGCATATGTAAACACGGTATGAGATCACAGCTGTCTATGTGATAGTGTTATGTCTATGTGTCTATGTGATGTTAAAAAGCATATGAAAGTAGAGTTTTGCTGTATTAAGAAACATTTTTCCCCCTTTTTTAACTGAACTATAGATGATACACAATATTGTATCAATTTCAGGTGTATGACATATTGATTTGACATTTAAATACATTATGGACTGAAGATTAAGAAATATTTTTGAGGTTACAGGGATAACTATATTTAATATTTTTAATTTCACAAAACCATATTTCTATTTTAAGGTTAAGTAAGCAAACTATTTGATTATGATGAATGTACAAGAACAACTGTAATATAAAACACTTCTAATACTAAAAATACTTTAGTGATTAATGACTTCATGACAAATCCCAAAGGGAACTCACACTGTTTTTCATTGTAAAAGGCATTAACTCTTTTTACTCACCTCTTCTTCGCTGCTGTTATCCTCCTTTTCTTTTTCATCATCTTCCTCCTCCTCTTCTTCCTCTGCTTCGCTGCTAGAACTATCTTCTTTCAATTCAGTCTTCCAGTTAGCAGGAATAGTTCTACTTTTGTGAAATTCAAGTGCCTGATCAAAGGCTGGAAAGAGGTAACAAACTATCAACTGGAGAAATTAAGACAACTGATTTGTCTAAAAATATTAACAGGAAAAAGAAATAAAAACTACTGTGCTGCCACCACTGACATTTATGAAGTGGGTGCTATGGGGTTAGGCACTGTGCTAACTGCTTTTTGGTGTAGCAGCCCATTAATCTTAACCGTCTTAGGCATTAGGTATCTATTTTATAGATGGCAAAACTTAGGTGACTTAGGTTCAAACAAAGACAAGAAAAAGGGGCAGATATATTCTTTTAAAACAAAAATTAAGAATGTCTAGTAAACATTAAAGTAAATCTTTATAATCATTTTATCAAAAAATTATTAAATAGTATTATATAATAGGCACAGAGCCACTATAATAACCACAAGTATCTGAAAATATACTATAAATACTGTCTCTTATACACATCTCCACATTCTATCAGACCTGTCCACCATGACCCATCCATCTTGGTGGCCCCATATAGCATGGCTTAGTTTCATTGCGTTAGACAAGGCTTTGGTCTGTGTGATCAGATTGACTAGTTTTCTGTTATTATGGTTTCAGTGTGTCTGCCCTCTGATGCCCTCTCGCAACACCTACCATCTTACTTGGGTTTCTCTTACCTTGGAAGTGGGGTATCTCCTCATGGCCGCCCCTCCTGACCTTGAACATGAAGTAGCTCCTCTCGGTCCTCCTGTGCCCACACAGTCACCCTTTTTGGATGTGGGGTATCTCCTCTCAGCCATTGCCCATGACCTCAGGCATGGGGTAGCTCCTCTAGGCCGCCACCCCTGACCTCGGATGTGGGGTAGCTTCTCTCAGCTGCATGTAACTTTCATGCTATGTATGATTAAAATTCTACCTTAAGTTTATCACTGGTATGTAGAGGTGCAATTGATTTGTAGTTATTGATTATGTATCTGCTAATGCATGAGACGTAGGAGATGTGGGTTCAATCCCTGGGTCAGGAAGTTCCTCTGGTGGAAGCATGGCAAACTATTCTATTATTCTTGACTGGAGAATCCCATGGACAGAGGAACCCAAGAGTACATAGGGTTGCACAGAGTGAGACACCACTGAAGTGGTTCAGCATGCATGCATTCAACAATATAGCTAAATTCACTTTTTTATACAACTTAAGTTTCTTTCTTTCTAATTCAATCTATTTCTGACAATAAATATGAGTGTTCTGGATCAGAAACATGCCATTTTCTACTTACAGCATATTTTATTGTCAATTGTTCATGCCCATTTTCCCTCAAATGTTGACCTGGTGTGAATCAGTCCAGCTGTGCATGTTCAGGTTCAGTATGCTAAAAGGTGATGCTGTGAAAGGGCTGCACTCAATATGGCAGCAAATCTGGAAAACTCAGCAGTGGCCATAAGAGTGGAAAAGGTGAGTTTCCATTCCAATCACCAAGAAAGACAATGCCAAAGAATGTTCACACTACTGCACAATTGCACTCATCTCACACACTAGCAAAGAGTAATGCTCATAATTCTCCAAGACAGGCTTCAACAGTATGTGAACCATGAACTTCCAGATGTTCAAGTTGGATTTAGAAGAGGCAGGGAACCAGAGATCAAATTACCAACATCCACTGGATCATTGAAAAGCAAGAGAGTTCCAGAAAAACATATACTTTTGCTTTACTGACTTCACCAAAGCCTTTAACTGTGTGGCTCACAACAAACTGTTGAAAATTCTTCAGGAGATGGGACTATCAGACCACCTGACCTGCCTCCTGAGAAATCTGAATGCAGGTCAAGAAACAACAGTTAAAACTCGACATGGAACAACAGACTGTCTCCAAATTGGGAAAAGAGTTAGTCAAGGCTGTATATTGTCACCCTGCTTATTTAACTTATATGCAGAGTACATCTTGTGAAATTCCTGGCTGGATGAAACACAAGCTGGAATCAAGATTGCTGGGAGAAATATCAATAACCTCAGATACACAGATGGCACCACCGTTATGATAGAAGCAAAGAAGAACTAAAGAGCCTCTTTATGAAAGTGAAAGAGGAGTGTGGAAATTGGCTTAAAACCTGAACATTCAGAAATCTATGATCGTGGCATCTGGTCCTATTATTTAATGGCAAATAGATGGGGAAACAATGGAAACAGTGACAGACTTTATTTTAGGGACTCCAAAATTATTGCAGGTGGTGATTGCAGCCATGAGATTAAAACATGCTTGCTCCTTGGAAGAAAAGTTATGAACAACCTAGACAGAATATTCAAAAGCAGAGACATTACTTTGCCAATAAAGGTCCATCTAGTCAAAGCTATGGTTTTTCCAGTAGTCATGTATGGATGTGAGATTTGGACTATATCTCAGAAAGCTGAGAGCCAAAGAATTTATGCTTTTGAATTGTGGTGTTGGAGAAGACTCTTGAGAGTCCCTTGGACTGCAAAGAGATCCAACCAGTCAATCCTAAAGGAATTCAGTCCTGAATAATCATTGGAAGGATTGTTGCTGAAGCTGAAACTCCAATATTTCAGCCACATGATGCGAAGAACCAACTCATTTGAAAAGACCGTGATGCTAGCAAAGATTGAAAGTGGGAGGAGAACAAGACTATAGAGAATGAGATGATTTGATGGCATCACCAACACAATGGACATGAGTTTGAGTAGGCTCCTGCAGTTGGTCATGGACTGGGAAGCCTGGCATGCTGCAGTCCATGTGGTCACAAAGAATCGGACACAATTGAGTGACTGAAGTGAATGTTGTATGGGAGAGGAAACTCAGTAGTATGAAAGCTGAAGCTCATAATTCTGAATATATGACAGCTTGTACAGCTACACCTTCTCCCCTCGAGAGAAAGGGAGATAGAGGGAGAGGCCGAATAACTCTAAATTAAAATTATATTAGTGATTAATTTAACTGGATAAATAACTAAAAACAGTTATTCTCACTTTACAATACAGAGAAATAAATTCTCTACCATAAATCTTGATGATTTTTAACCAGTCTATATAGTGTTTTGGTGAACATGGGCAAAGAAAAAATAAAGTTATTTGCAGTGTGAAAACTCAAGTAAAAGATGTAATTACAGCATATTCCCCGATAAAATATAACTACTGTTACAAGAAATGACAAAAATCAAGACTATTTTGACTCCTGTGTTTACCATCCTCACGAACTGATATTTACTAGGCCAGACTACAGTGATAACTGATGATCTTGTTCTTGATCTTTTTTAGATTACTATCCCAATTATAAGCTAAAAAAAAAGAGACTATGATAACAAAGGGCTCTCCTGGTGGCTCAGCGGAGAAGGCAATGGCACCCCGCTCCAGTACTCTTGCCTGGAAAATCCCATGGACGGAGGAGCCTGGTAGGCTGCAGCCATGGGGTCACTGAGAGTTGGACACGACTCAGTGACTTCACTTTCACGCCTTGGAGAAGGAAATGGCAACCCACTCCAGCGTTCTTGCCTGGAGAATCCCAGGGATGGTGGAGCCTGGCGGGCTGCCGTCTATGGGGTCGCACAGAGTCGGACACGACTGAAGCGAATTAGCAGCAGCAGCAGCAGCAGAGGTTAAAGCATCTGCCTGCAATGCAGGAGACCTGGGTTCGATCCCTGGGTCGGGAAGATCCCCTGGAGAAGGAAATGGCAACCCACTCGGGTATTCTTGCCTGGAGAATCCCATGGACGGAGGAGCCTGGTGGGCGACAGTCCACGGGGGAGGAGCTTGGTGGGCTACAGTCCAAGGGGTCGCAAAGAGTCGGACACGACTGAGCGACTTCACTTTCATGATAACAAAAGACACATTGGTTTACAAAAGCAGAAGTTGCACAGGACCAAATGTAACTTCAAAGACTTCACTAAAAAAAAAAATTTTAAGACCAAAAGAATATTTAATCTTCAGAAATACTTCCTTAGTTTTTCTTTCCTCTCTGTTTGGCCACACTGTGTGACCTATGAGATCTTAGTTCCCTGACCAGAATCGAAGCTGGGCTCCAGCAGTAAAAGTGCAGAGTCCACCAATGGACCACCAGGGCATGCCCCATCAGTTTTTAAATTAACTATAATTTGTTCCAAAATTATCCTTACCTTGTTTTAATACAGCATCAGGCTTTGGTACAGTGTCACTAGTAATTTCATGGACATCCTTTCTTGGTACTGAAGTACTGTATTTTTTTTTTAAAGGAAAAAACCCACAAAAACACAATAAAGATTAATTCAGAGTCCAATTATCTACCACAGAGAGATACTGAGAACATGGGAACACTGATGGAAATGACTGCACACAGGGTTGCAAGTCTCAAACAAAATACTAGGCAGGACATTAGAAATGGAATCATCCAAAGAAGGACCCCACCTTAATAGATGTTTTATAAACAAGGAATTCTCAGAGTACCTGGATAAATGCAATACTAAAAATATTGAAACCCTGAAAATAACAGATTAAAATGTTTACATAGCACAATGCATCAATCCAATTAAAAAAAAAAGTTAAACAGCAAGAATTTGCCATCATCTTAAGATAATCTCAAGAAATAAATTTAAGATTGGGAGAAAATGTACTATTTTATAATGTAAAATGTTCAATAATTTTTTTAAACTGAATTCTAGGTTCAAAGCAAACTTCTAATATACAATTGAAGTTTTTTCATGTAGAAACTATAAGAAGGGTTTGGATGCAAGCAACTGGGCGAGGTCATTTTATCATATATGTCACGTTTATTTCTTACTTTACATGAATAAATCATCATTCAGAACTTGGTTTGTTTCAACCAATCCACAGAAGTCTAAAAACTATTCCAAATACACTTTTCAGTCTGCCTCTTTTTAAACTTTAAATTTAAAAATTTCAAATATATACAGAAGTATAACAGTAAAATGAACTCCCACGAATCCATCATCCAACTACAACAATCATTAACTCAGAGTCAGTGTCTCATTTACACCCCTACCTACCTCCTCCCACCCCAACTGGATTATTTTGGAGCAAATCTCAGACATTATGCAATTTAATTTATAATATTTTATTCTTTTAAAAATACAATCCTATCATGACACATTAAAAAATTCATAGTAATTTCTTAATATCAACAAACTAGTATTCAATTTCAATGCTCACATTTTTGTGAAAGTGGGTTTCTTATAGATTATTTTTAAGTCATGTTTCAGAACATGAAAATCCAAAAACCAATCTTAAAGTATTATGATCTTTTTAAAGCAGTCACCCAATAAGGCAAAATAACAACATAAAATACATGGATTTTCTAGTCACACAATTCTTAAAGGGAAAAAACATCCATAGAAAACGATAAC
>SJYT01003184.1:319060-417430 GCA_006410635.1 Cephalophus harveyi
TTACCACACTAATTTAGAAGTAATTTAAAATGTTAGAAAATCCTAATTGGACATTCAAAACAATAAATATATATCAATTAATATATCCATGAAATATTAGATGTGGCATATATATTGAATTTTCAATAAACCATCAGTTATTATATATGCAAATATTGATAAATTAGACAGCATTGAGAGTATAGCTTTGAAAAGACCAAATGGACAAGACATACTTTAAGACTACTACACTTAATGATAATATGAAAGATGATCATACTTTGAAACACTCTGAATGATAAAAAGGAAAAGCAGAACGTCACTGGAAATAACTCATTTATAATTTATCATCCTAATCTGGAAAAGCAGCTTAGTTTTCATACCAAGTGAATTATACTTACAATTTGCCATCTTTGAAAGAGCGAACAAGAATATTATCCTTTTTCACAGCAATTTCATCACTACAGTCAGGACATACCACCTTTTTTAAAAAAAAAGTATGAAACTATTGTAACTAAAAGCACTGTTTATAGATAGTTACATAAATATCAATTATTTAAATCTTAAAAAAGTTTCAGCTTAAAATTTAAAAACTAACTTTAGTTTGAGGGTAAAAACACATACACATGCGTAACAATACATACAAGTAATTTAAAGTTTATATCCTAAAACAGAAACATACATATGTGGGAATGCACACAAGTAATTTTATTTTCTATATCCTTCCAGCTCTCTGGATTATCCACATTAATTTTTGACATAGGCATGATGTTGAGAGCACAATCGTAGCTGTGACTAGACTGATGCTATGGACCAAGTCTAGGCAGAAACAGAAAACTGGCTGAGAGTGGCGCAGGGGTGGGAAGAGGGAGATAGTCCAACAGAAGGCCTGCAGCAGGGCTGCAGGGGCCAGAGCCAGGTATCGGAATCTTAACCAGAGCAGCCTCTATCTTAAGATAGACAGAGATGATGTGCTGGGTATTATTTACATCTAAACACGTATGTTAATATTAAAATTTCTCTATAACACTATCCATTCTAAAACTAAACGATTTTAAAGTGAGTACCTTCCTGGAATCTACATAACATTTACTACTACCAAAATAAAAGATTTTATTTGAAGTCACTCCAGCTATTACTGAAAGTAAGGATAAAGCATGCCTTCTCAAAGATAATATTAATTCAAGACATCTATAAATTTTTTATTATTTTAATTCCAAGGGAGTTCACTATCTATATCAAGAACAACATCACAGTTTGGTTTTTTAATGAAAAAAAAAAAAAAAAAAAAAAGGGCTAAATAAGTATGACAGATTTAAGGACTGTCTCACTAGCTCTGAAAAATGCCACAATAGTACTTAAATGCATGTATTCTCACTACAGGTTTGAGAGGAGCCAGAAATACGTAAGTTCTAATTCAGTCTTTAATTCACTTTTTTTCTAATTTATTTTTTAATGTTTTGGCTGCATCGTGTGTTACATAGGATCTGTTTCTCAACCAATGACTGAACATTCCTCCAGCAGTGGAAGCACTGGTCCTAACCACTGGATAGCACAGGGAGTTCCCCTAGTTCAGTCTCTAAAAGGTTAATAATTTCCATAATTGTTAATTGCACTGCATTAAGCATTGCTTAAATGTTGATGGCATTATGAAATAATTCACGAAGAAAAGGCTTTTACGTGTATTAGCATCTAGGAAAACTTTCCTATCATTTCAAAAGTAAAGATAGGAAGTAGATTACTCTTCAGTAGATTTACTGAAAGTGAAAGTGAAGTCGCTCAGTCGTGTCCGACTCTTTGCGACCCCGTGGACTGTAGCCCACCAGGCTCCTCCGTCCATGGGATTCTCTAGGCAAGAATACTGGAGTGGGTTGCCATTTCCTTCTCCAGGGGATCTTCCCGAAGTAAATACTTAATTTGTCCATTCATTCATCCACTCTATAAATACAAACTATTTCATCAAGGTACTGTGTACTAGAGCACAGAGGCCAAGACAGTCACTGTTTCTCCCCATAGTGAGCGTATATTCTAACTGGGAAGACAAGCACTAAACAAGTTAAGCGCGCATTTATTTAACTGCTATTATCTAGGTGGTCAGAAATCACTTTCTTGAGGACACAACATTTACACTAAGCTTTGAAAACTGAGGAGGAACTGACTACAAAGGATGGATGTGTATACACATGTCTATAGGCCAGGCTGCAAGAGGAGGAAACGGATTATGGGAAGGGCCTGACACAGCAAGTAGGGCAACCCATTCTAGGAAGTAAAAGGTCAACACGGCTAACTTTCTGCCTGGGCTGAATAAGACAGATAAGCAGAGCTTAGATAGGCAGAGCTAAGATTTGTCCATTTTGTAAGCCATGGTAATTCTGAGGACAAAAATCTAAAGTCTCTCAGAGAAGAATCTGAAGCAAGGCAATGTCACAACAGAATTGCCACTGCCTTTTTAAAAATTAATTTTGGCTGTCACAAAGAAAATGGACCAGAGAAGGGCATGAGTTGAAAGAGATTAAGCTACTGCAAATCATCCAGGTGAGAGATGGTGACCTGGATATAAAGTGGTGGTGATGGCAAATTAAAGGAATGAGAAATAATATTACAGATAATTAGGGAAGTGAAGAGGTGAGAGAGAAAAGGATGCTTACATTTCTACCTTGTGCAAATGGTGTCATTCACAGGGAAAGGAAACAATGGAGAGGGGTCAAGTTTGGGAATACAGGGAGGAGAGATTAAGTTTAGGTTTATTAAGCTTGTTAAGTTTTCAGGAGACTAAAGGACAACCAAGTAGAGATACTGAATAGACAGATACTCAGGTCCAGAGCTCAGAATAGAGGTCTGAACGCTAAGATATAAACCTGGGAGTAAACAGCCTAAATAGAGGTCTAAAACTGTGAGCCAAATCACCCATTTTTTTCTTTCTCATGAGATTGGATTTTGAAAAACAAACATGATAGACTTTGCTGACATTGTGTGTAAGTAAGCGGGTCCACTCTCCATTCTGCTACAGGAACTAAAATCCATATTTTATCCCATTTACCCATGCATCTGATTTTCTCGGTCCTTAAGACATTTCAGTTTATTATCCCTGCAACCAATGTTATTTAAGGGGATGAGATCACCCTGAAAAAATAGAGTGATATGTTCTGAACCCTAAACAACAACATTTAAAGCTCAGAGGAAAAATGATGACTGAAACTGAAAAACAGGACTGTGTGAATCAGGGAAGCTAAGATTTCCACCCCTTAAAATGGGGGTAAATATCACTTATGTTTCAGCCTCAATTAGGATGAAATGAGACTGTGCACTTACCTTAACAAGTTAGCACAGTGCCTGGCCAGGGGAAGTGCTCAAAACATATTAGCTATTTATTGTTCCTAGGAGTATGCAACTGTTTTCTAACATGATATTAGCAGGCACTTGTTAACATTACTCAATTTATAAACTACTTTCAAAAATAGAAATGCAAATATTTTATGTGATTATATCAAGGTTGTTTGATTCAGAACACAATTTCACACTCTCGTTGATAAAAATTATCCATTACTGTCCAAGAGATCTCAAATTTGCATGGAGGATAACACGTATCAATAATGCTAAGATGTTAAAAATAATAATGAAATGTTGACTAAGTAGATTACTAACCTTTTGGTACTGTTAATCTTTTCCTCATCATCAGGAAACTATTTAGAAATGATGATGAGAATGTTAAATTAATATTGAAAATACCAAAGTGAAAATTTTAATGTTCCTGTTGTTTTAGAAAAAGACACACGAAGCTCTTTCAAAACACATTTTCAAAAGAAATGGTCACAAAGAATCTTAGTGCTTTAGGAAAAAAGAAATGACCACATACACTGACATTAAGTTTTCTGCTTACCGTTAACCCAAAGCTTGACAGGTTATTTAACCCTTCTAACACTGAGTTTTCTTATCTTTAAATGAGGATAAGTAATACATACCTCATAATCCTCACAAAGATCTTAGCACAATCCTTACACACAGCAGGCATCCAATAAATGAGGAATGGATAGATGGATATATGAAGAGGTACAAAGGTATTATACAATATTTACATTTATGAAAATAACTGGGCACTTATTTTGTGCAAAACACTTTTAATACTCAGGATACAGAATACAGAACACTCAACAAAAATGATGACAAATAGATACCATTTGCAGACAATAGTAGAAAACAGGATTCTGCTCTTCTTTAGCAGTCTTCTGCATGATACATTTAGAAATTTTAAAAGTTTGCACAAGGAATTTTTAATCTAAAATTCAGCAGTGTAATATACCAAGCCTCTAAAATTACCATGATTTTGCTTTTCATGGATGAATTCAAAAGTTCTTTGTACTCAGAAACAATTTTCAAAGTAATTCTGTGTGAACTGAATGATGCTAAAACCATTTCCCATTCTTTACCTATGAAAAACACTGATTTTTAAGAAAATCAACTGCTTTCTTCATGAACTTACATAGTTGAAAATTAAACTCTTATACTGAAGTTACTTACCAATGCAGGAAACCACAGTGCTTTCTTTTTATCCAAACTAATGTAATCTACACATACAACTTTTCCCAGAAGCTCATCAATCTGTTTCCTATCATCCTCATCTTCATCACTGGAGGATGAAGAAGACTCTTCCTCTGGTCTAGGGAGAGAAAAAATGAGATATTCCTGTTTATCATTACAAAGAATAAGCATGCCAAGTTGATAAATACAGGTTTTTCTAGAAATCCTATCCTGTTTCCTACAACCTACAAAATGGCTAAATTAAAAATTTTAATAGCTTTCTAAATTGCCAAAGAATAATTTTTTTAAAAAAGGTTATCACTAGAGGAAAAGCACAGCATTTTCCTAAAAATGCCCTGAATTTATTTAGTACTATTTTAAAAGATTACACGGAAGATCAAAACACAATAGCACTGGTTCCCAAATTCTCAAAACCTGAAGGCCCCATTTTAAGTATCTGAGGACTGCACTAAAATACACTACATTCTCCTCTCAGATTAAAGGAATTCTAGAAATGGTAATGCACTCCCAGTACAAAGCAAATTTTAAAAGGGGAAAGGGAGATCTTTACTAACAGAAGGTCAGGGTAGAGAGAGGAGACAATCTGATAAGACATCACCATTGCTATGCTTAATATCAGATACATAAAAACTAAGTATTCATAAGATGTACAATATGGTTCTTTTGTATTATGTGAAAAATTCCTTTTGGTTACACTGTATTCTGAATAAATTAAAAAGAAGAAAAAGGAACTCAAACTATCCATTTGAAGTTAGAGGGAAGTATAGTAAAAAATAAAACTTAGAAAGAGAGGGGGAAAAAAAAACACAAACACACAAAACAAAGTTCTCAATCTGGTTTTAAAAAAGCCCATAGTCAGTAGTAAAGGAAATGGATTCTAATGGGGGGATGTGTGGGAGGCTTGGAGGGAGGGAGATGTATGTATATGGCTGATTCACTTTGTTGTACAGCAGAAACTAACACAAAATTGTAAAGCAATTATACTCCAATTAAAAAAAATTATTCTAATTACTATGTTCAAAATGCCCAGAATAAAGATATTAATAAATGTGGAATAAATAGACTGCAACAAAATGAGAAGTAAACACATATGGTATTTTTATAAAATAAAAAGCATGACAATACAAATGTCATCCCCTCATATTTATATGTGCTGCATCCTTAGCCGAGTCTGACTCTTTGCAATCGCATGGACTCGAGACCTCCACACTCCTCTGTCCATGAGATTTTCCCCGCAAGAATACTGGAGTGGGTTGCCATTTCCTTCTTCATTATATCTATATATTCCAACATAAATATAAAGGAAGCAAAACCTATTATAACACTGTTAAACATTTTATAGTGATAAGGGAAATATCATGATTTGATTTCCGTGATCATTCAATTAACCTAAAAATTGTCCCCTGATAAAGAACAAACCACATCTTCAAAGTTTGCTACTGAGAACACTGTACTTCAAAATGACACTTAAAGCAGTTCAACCCCTACTAAGAAAGCAGGTAACAGGCAGCAGGAAAAACCAACATATTTTCATATTAGTGGAGCATAAAATCTTACAAATAGGCACACAGCTTGGAATAGTAATGACAGACCTTCATAATAAGTCTGATTTCTACTTGATTAGAAGAACTTCTCAAAGACAAGGACTTTTATTTCTCCACTTTCTAATGATTATAGAACACAACCAAATTTAAAATCATAATTATTGCTTTTTTCAAAATAGTCACAAAGGACATATTCAGCTACGGATGCCCTCTATGTATGCCATTATCATTAGCAAGACAAAATCACAATGTCACAAATAACATTAATCAAATCTGTAAAACACAGAAAGAGAAAACTGGGCTTTACTTGGCTAACACAATCATCTGCAATAGTATAAAAGTTCTAATTTCTTTCCTAAGACTTAACAAATGTGAAGACTTCAGACACAAGAAAGTTATCTATCTACTATAAACTGACTGGCTAGGTTCCACTCCAAAACCATTCCCCACTCATGGACTAGACACCCTTCTCCACTTTAACATCCTCAAACTTTTGTTCCAGCAATGTTCCTACCTCTCCCCTCTATCAGTTTTTCTACCTCTACTAGTTTCCTAGCACTGTGTTTGGAGAAGGGGATGGCACCCCACTCCACTGCTCTTGCCTGGAAAACCCCATGGACGGAGGAGCCTGGTAGGCTGCAGTCCATGGGGTTGCGAAGAGTAAGAAATGACTGAGCGACTTCACTTTCACTTTTCACTTTCATGCACTGGAGAAGGAAATGGCAACCCACTCCAGTGTTCTTGCCTGGAGAATCCTAGGGACAGGGGAGCCTGGTGGGCTGTCGTCTATGAGGTCGCACAGAGTCGGACACGACTGAAGCAACTTAGCAGCAGCAGGAGCATTTCTAAGAAAATGCTGTTACTTCCCCCACTTAAAAAAAAAAACAACAAAAGACCCCTTGACCTCACTTTCTCTACCAGCTACTACTCTTTGCAGAGAAAGAGCCTGGAATGCTTTATTCCCAGACACTTGGAAACTTTTCACCTCCTCTAAGTCTCTGTTCAAATGTCATTTCAATTACGATCACCTTATTCAAATTTGCTTCCCTGGTGGCTCAGAGGTTAAAGCGTCTGCCTGCAATGCAGGAGACCTGGGTTCGATCCCTGGGTCGGGAAGATCCCCAGGAGAAGGAAATGGCAACCCACACCAGTATTCTTGCCTGGAGAATCCCATGGACGGAGGAGCCTGGTGGGCTACAGTCCATGGGATCACAAAGAGTCGGACACGACTGAGCAACTTCACTCACTTATTCAAATTTACAACCTGCCCATCCCAATCCCCTAATCTTATTTTATTATTTCCACCGCACTAACAAATCTATCATACTCCATAATTTACTTCATTCTTCTTTTTTTCTGTATTGCCCATCTCTCTCCATATTAGAGAGTGTTAGCTCTAAAGGTAGAGAAGGTATTTTAGCTGCACTGCATATAGCATGCAGGATTTTACTTCTCTGACCAGGGATGGAATCCATGTCCAATGCATTTGAAGTGTGGAGCCTTAACCACTGGACCACATGTGAAGTCTCCCGGAGACTTTATGAATGCCTGTTTTGTTCACTGATATATCCCATGTACTTGAACAGTGCTTGGCACAACACAGATGCTCAATAAATATTTGCTGACTAAATAAGTGAACTAAATAGGTTTATTTCTTTCTACTGTGGTATTTCTGATTTCTATTTCTCCTGAAATTACACAATGTATACAATCAACATAATTTATACAACCAGTTTAAACCATACCTTTATACCTAAGACTCCCGCAATTTTTTTTTGTAGTGGAATGTACCCAGGAAATTGTTTATATAAGACGAGTACTCAATAAACTCATACACCAAAATAAATGAGCACTGGAAATATTTTAAGGGAGCAAAGATAGAATAAGCAGAGAACCTACTTGGTGTTTACTCCCCTCTGACACTGCTGCTTCTCTGGTACCAGGTATGTGTTTATAGACCCACAACAAAATAACTAGTGTAGCGGAAATGACATGTAATGATGCCACTGGAAACAATGCTAATTACATGGGAATGTTTACCAAACAAACGAACAGCTAGTCACTTAAAGCTGATCACACATCGATATTAATTATAAATTAATTATAAATCAAGTAAGAATTTGGCAACTTAGACATGTGCCAAAGAATACCATATGATGAGGTACAAATAGAAAACTGAGCCAGAAACTTCAGAGGCTCAATCTTTAAAATGCAATTTGGACTTCAGTGATCCTTACTCTTTTGAACAACTAACTCAGCTTCAAATTTTGTATTGCAAATTCAAAATCTGTATTAGTTATCAGGAAAAATGTGTAGCCTCTTAAGAGATTAAAATATACAGATCATACGAACATGTATGAACTTAACCAATAAAACAAACACTTTTTCCCAGTTTTTATCAAGAAGGAAACTAGAATCAAATTCTCATATCAAAATAAAGCAGTTAATATAAAAAGAACTTTTGGACTTAGGTAGTGGTGCTGGTTGTAAAATTTTGTGAATGTACTAAAAAAAAAAGAAAACTGAATACTTAAAAGGGTGAATTTTATATGTGAATTATATCTCAATAAAAATATTATTCAAGATCGATCTGCAGACCTGTAAATATCCAGTACAAATCACTAGTTTATTGGGTAAATCTTAGCAATGTTACTGGGTAGAAACTACCCACAAATAATACCTAACAAGTATCATTACAAGCCTTATTATGCTTTATAATTTTTCTGAAGGATAACAGCCTAGAGTGCTTTCCTACAAAGAGTGTTGCATATATACTTTGGCCACGTTACTGGAAAAAACTTTTGGAGGAGCACAAAAATTTCTATAATTTCAGCATTCTATTCTTTAATTTAGGTAGAATCAAAGAAAACTTCTGCATATAATATAAGTTATAAGGGAAAATTCACTCAAGTTATATATTATCAAAAGGATCAATAACTTGCTTTTAAAAAATTAAGCTACAGGATGATAATCTTTCAAACATATCTGAATACATTAGGATTAAAAGCAGACTATAAATAAAATAATTAAAGGAAGGTGTCAAAAATAATCCATTTTGGAATAACTAGAAGCCAGTTAACTGGTCTGTGGATTAACAGTTCTTAAAAGAAAACAAACGTAGTGATATATCACTGCAACAATGGAGTCTCGGGAATCCTGGGAAGGATAACCTTATTTATCTTTGTACAAATTTTAAATGGCAATCAGAGAACCATAATGAAGACCTTTTCAAGCTGAGTAATGGAAGAGGAAATGAAGGTCAGATAAATGACCTCAAGACGCAGGTCCCAGATTTTGTTGCAGAAAATCACTCTGAAGAAAGGGAAGAAAGAACTTCGAGGAAGTGTAATTTAAGGAGATGGGCATTTTAAGCTGTGGTGCTTGCCAGGGGCGCTTACATGCCAATGGCTTAGAGCACCAAGGAGGCACTGAGAATGACCACATTAGTGAGATGGAAGAAGCAGCAAGTGAAGTAAGACTAGACAGGCGGCACTTCATTTCCTACAGTAGTAATTCTCGACCTTTGTTCTGCCTTCACACTTCACATATTTACAGCAAATCTTTCATCGTACACACAGATTCTCAACAGGAAAATCACTAATTCAGTGCTTGCTAGAGTCTTCAGAAAACGAAAATCAATTTGCTCAGTGATAACTGCATGCTTTCTTCTCATATACAAGAAAGGGAGACCTCAGCGTAACAGATATTTTAAATAATATACTAAAATTTTTGGTCTGCTGGGTGTGTGTGTGTGTGCTGAGTGTATGTGTGTGCTGAGTGTATGTGTGTGCTGAGTGTGTGCTGGGTATGTGTGTGTGTTCTGTGTGTGTGTGTGTACTGGGTGTGTGTGTGTGTGCTGGGTATGTGTGTGTGTGCTGGGTATGTGTGTGTGTGCTGGGTGTGTGTGTGTGCTGGGTGTGTGTGTGTGCTGGGTATGTGTATGTGTGCTGGGTGTGTATGTGTGCTGGGTATGTGTATGTGTGCTGGGTGTGTATGTGTGCTGGGTGTGTATGTGCACTGGGTATGTGTATGTGTGCTGGGTGTGTATGTGCACTGGGTATGTGTATGTGCGCTGGGTGTGTATGTGTGCTGGGTGTGTATGTGTGCTGGGTATGTGTATGTGTGCTGGGTGTGTATGTGTGCTGGGTGTGTACGTGTGCTGGGTGTGTGTGTGTGTGTGTGTTTGTGTGTGTGCGCGCGCGCGCTGTGCAGCTTGTGGAATCTGAAGTTTCCCAACTGGATCTGGGCCCTCGGGAATTCCTTTTTGGTCATTTTTGTGGATCAATCTATGTGATAGTCCATAAATTACCTTATTTTAAAATATTTTTACACTTCTGGATGACATCTGTAGAAAGGTAAAATATTGTCTAAATATTAGATGAAATTTGTTTCAAAATTAAAATGATTCTTGATTCAAAAACAGTTTTCCCTAGAGTATGTACATAATATAAAACAAAGGAATGATGTTAAATTCACAAAATAGAGCCCCAAACAGTCCTTTCTGTCAGACATAAACACTAGTAAGCAGGATTTTTACATACTTAAACAAATTTTATATGTAAATGAAATCGTGTTACATACTGATATTCCATGGAAGTTTTTCATTCAATACATGATGATGATATCTAGTATATATACGTGTGTGTCTGTTAGTCACTTAGTTGTGTCCAACTCTTTACAACTCCATGGACTGTAGCTGGCCAGGCTCCACTCATGGGATTCTCCAGGCAAGAATAGTGGAGTGGGTTGCCATTTCCTTCTCCAAGGGATCTTCCCGACCCAGGGATCGAACCTGGGTCTCCTGTGTTGCAGGCGGATTCTTTACCGTCTGAGCTACAGGGAAGTCTTAGTGATTACTAAGTGATTATTATTAGTAATAGTAATTTATATAAACCTTTTAAGGATATGAATTCATTTCACCTTTGAAACAACTCTGCAGACTTCCCTGGTGGCTCAGACAGTCTACAGTGCAGACAGTCTACCTGCAGTGCGGAAGATCTGGGTTAGATCCCTGGGTTGAGAAGATCCCCTGGGAAAGGAAATGGCAACCCACTCCAGTATTCTTGCCTGGAAAATCCCATGGACGGAGGAGCCTGGCAGGCTACAGTCCATGGGGTCGCAAAGAGTCGCACATGACTGAGTGACTTCACTTTCTTTCAAATTAAACTCTTAAGAGACAGGGAATACTATTACCTCAATTTTACAGATGAGAAAATTAAGGTATGAAAAGACTGAGCATGCTACCCAAAGTCACACAGCAAGGAAGTGGCAGAAGCAGGATTCAAACCCAAGCTATCGTGCTTCACTGTTCACACTTAAGATCTCTGTTTTTTTTTTTGGCCACAACTCGAGACATGCTGGATCTCAGTTCCCTGACCAGGCACTGAACCCTTGCCCACCTCCAGTGGAAGTATGGAGTCTTAACCACTGGACCACCAGGAAAGTTTCCACTGTTCACACTCAGCCACACTTCCACTCTTAAGAGCTAGAAAAGTGGAAAATCTTTGCTAATAAAGTAATTTCACATTAAATATACCCACACCTATTTCAACATCATCAATCACAGTTAATTAAGAGTTGACTATAAAGCTATGGGAAGACTATAATGATCAATGATAGATAAAATTTTAATTCAGAATTGAAATTATTAATTTTCAAATGGATATCAAAATATTTAACTTGTAAGTGCTTCAGTGAATATGTTATGGCAAATAATAGCCCTCTGAAAACCTGAAAACAGTATCAGATCACAAGAACATTTATTAATCACAACAGGACTCTTCTAAACTGATAATGTCATTGTACATTTTTCACTTATTTTTCTTTCTGGCTAGAATACTCAAATTTTAAATGTTACATAAAGAAGAGTAAATAATAATCACAACCTCAGTATCCTAAAAATAATCAAGTCACCAGCAAGCTACATCACAAGTGAGAGAAACTGTCACCTATTAATTGAGAAAACATTTTCTAAAAGATTCAAGGAAGGAAGAAAAAGAAATGCATGATCCAAATCATTAGCAGCAAAATAATCAATATTAAACATTTTTTCAATGCAAGGATTTGTCTTTTCATTTCCTCCCTCAAATGAGTCCTTATTCATTTCTTGTTAAAATTTATTTGGAAAATTAACTGTGATACTCTAAACAAGAAAGAGTCTGAATGGGAAAAGGACTATGCCACATCGAAGAGTTCAAGTCCTGGTCCTTTCCTTCCTGTGTTTCTTGGATTAGTTACTGTCTCAGAGGCCAATTTCCCAAATTTTTAATAGGGATAAAAATAATACCTACCTTTATGAGTTTGCTGTCAGGCTGAAACTAAGCTATATGAGAGAGCATGTTTACCTAATTTTTATTGCCAAAGTTTAGCCACTGTTAGATTTAATACCTGACTCTATATATTTTGAATGAAAGCATTTGCTTCCATTTAAAAGTTTCAATAATTCAACTAAATATTTTTCATACCTACTCTGATAATACTTAGCTAAGGCACATTAATATTTTAAAAATTTTATCCAAGTAAAATATTCAAAACTGTTTTTAAACAATTTAACCTCCAATAGAATAAATTAAAAACTTTTTCCTGCTGCATCCTTTCCCATTTTCTTCTGCAGAGACAACTGCTTTTAATTTTAACTCTTTCAGCTGACAGTTAAAACCTCATCGGTAAGTAATATTCTTATACCACTATATTTATATATTTAAGATGCTATTCTATTGATTTCCTATTGTTATAAGGACTTGACTTTTATATTTAAGTAACTTCTCTACCCTCCATCCTACTAATGCAGTGTTTCTTTCTAATATAATTTTTTGAGAGGAGTAACTAAATGCCTTTGCTATTTGTTCCCATCTGTTACCACTGTTATCTTTAATTTCCCCCTAATGTTCCATCATATGTGAAACAAGTCCTCCCTTTAATAGCAATTTTCCTTTCTTCACTCTCCAGTCTACTGATCACTAGCACCTAGTGTTACCACTGAGAAGTCTGATGCCTGCCATTCTGCTCCTCAGTCCTTAGCAATAAACTATTTTTTCTTTCTGTAACTGTTAGAAGATTGTTTATCTCTGATGACCTGAAGTTTCATGACTCCTTGATCCTGTGATCCCTTTTAATTTAAAGCCTTTAAGAGCCTAAGCATATTTCATCAAAAGTAATTTGTTAAATATGTATACTCTGTGTCACAACAGTAAGAAGACATAAAAACAAGTACGATAGTTCGGCTGTCAGGAGGATTTAAATTATTAGGAAGCAAAAGCAAACATGACAATGATAATAACAGGTGAAATATTGTCTATGACATTAGATAAATTCAAAGAATTTAGAGGATTCAGCGGAGAAGAAAACATGTCTGTCAACCCATGGATCAAACCCAGGCCTCCTGCATTGTAGGCGGATTCTTACCAGCTGAGCCACCAGCGAAGCCCAAGGAAAGAGAGGGGAGGCACAAAATGGTTCACAGAGAGGTTGGGCATTTCTGGCTGAGAAGTGAAGAATGAGTGAGCCAGTGGCATGGAAGGGTGGCATTTAAGACAGGAAAAAAACAGCATGAATAAAAAACACAGTATCAGGAAAACAGAGGGTATATTACTCAGGATACTCAGGAAATATTGACTAAATCCATTTTGACACTGGCATAAGATACATGTAAGGAGAACTGGGAGGCAGATAAATCATATAGCTAAGGCTGGCTGAGCATGGAGATCCTCAAGCACCCATGCCAAGGAGAGTCTGAAGTTACTTTTAGATTCAGTTAGCACTTAAATTTAAAATTACAATTTAAAATTAACAACTATAAAACAACACTAGAAGGAGAAATGAATTCAGGTTCAACTAACAGTTATGAAAATGGACTTACATATGATTAGATCTTCTTCCTCTATTTGTTTTCTTTCCTATGACGGGAGTGCCAAAATGTTCAGGGTTGGTGAGTGGGAGCTGGTCTAATGTCTGTGGGTAGGAACATAAACCCATCAAAAGTTATTAAGTTGCAAGTTCTTTTTTTCCTGTTTAAATCAAATCAATTTTAAAATATCCTTAAATTTTTAGATTTAAAACTTCCCAAGGGAGACAAAAATACAACTTTCCTGAAGATTAAAAACTTTCACTTCAAAGAATTATTAGAAGATGAATGAGCTCATAACTGGAAAAAAGTGAAAAGAAATTTAGTGTTCTCTCTAGATAATTTCATTATCTACTTGAGGGTTGACAGACTTCTAAGAGTGATTAAAATATAAAACAAAACAAATACAGCTCAGTGGAAATACAGATTTGAGAGATGAGAAATCTATGTGTAAGTACCTAATCCCTAGATTGAGGCCAACTGTATCTCAAATTTTTCTTTGCATATAGGGAATCATAATCTACAAAACAGAATTCTTAATTAAGTAATGGAAACTAAATTATCAGGATAACCATCAACTGCCTGAAAAAAGGGCTTCAGATAGGCGACATTATGACTCTGCAAACATTTTCTGTAACAACCCCCCCACCTACACCCCAATCCCCCTGCACTTAGTAGGATCTTATTTCCCCAATCAGGGATCAAACACGGGCCCTGGCAGTGAAAGCACCAAGTCCTAATCACTGGACCTCCAGGGAATTCCCTGCAATAAATCCTACTTTTAAAGAAAATGTAAAAATTAGTTTTTCTAAAGTTAGTACTTTTATTTTCCCTTTCTTTTTAATACAGCAACATCCAATACTTGCTATGAAGACAATAATCAATAAGTGAACACTTCCTTCTTGTTATCAACTGGCAATTCATGTCTCTTACCTTGCTCAAAAAAAAACTGATTTCCAGGGAAGGAACTGGTTGTTGGTTAAAGGCACAGTGAAAAAAGGGATTTTGAAATTCCTTCGTTTCTCCATATCAGAGACTTCTTGGATTGTTTTGTGCCATTAATTCCTTAAAAGGTTTCTATATCTAAAAAGTTAAAGTATCAATCTGAAGATGCTATCCCAACTGACTTAATTCTCTGAGTATCATTCTGATAATAATCAAACTTTTTTAGCATCTTAAAGATTTTCCAGCTACTGTTCCTTTTATCCCTCCAATAGAATCATTGCTATTTCAGATACTTTTATGAACACAAGGGGAACAAAAGATCCCAGGAAAACTGTCACAGTAGAAGTGAGGGCAAGGAACTAGTTAAGATAAAAACGTCTCAAAGTTACAAACAAGAATGTTACATGAAAGGGTGTCCATTACTTTAAAGATCAGATATTTAAATATAAACTAATGCCAATATTTAAAAGAAAAACTTTAACTTTTATTCTTAAAACTGAGATAATTTTGTTGAAACAGTGTACTAAAACATGAAAGAAGGAGGCATATTGATTTATTTTACATAATTTGTTAGAATATGTAAATATGTTTAAGGTACACACACACACACACACACACACACACACGTGATAGTTGCTCAGTTGTGTCCAACTCTTTGTGACCCTGTGGACTATAGCCTGCTAGGCTCCTCTGTCCATAGAATTCTCCAAGCAATAATACTAGAGTGGGTTGCCATTTCCTTCTCCAGGGAGAGAGAGAGAGAGAGAGACACACACACACACACACACACAGACACACACAGACACAGAGAGAGAGAGAGACACACACACACATACACACACAGAGAGACACACACACAGACATACACACACACACAGAGACACACACACATACACACACACACAGACACAGAGAGAGAGAGACACAGAGAGAGAGAGAGAGAGACACACACACACATACAACGTGTCCAACAATGAAGAATACAGTATAGGAGAAAGGCACTAGCCACAAAGCATTAAATAAAAACTGATTCCTTGAAATGACAGACAAAAATCATAACTTTTATATGGCTAAAAAATATAAATCTTTCAAATGTAGCTTGTAAGTCGGGCATTTAAAAAAAAATATTTGAAGGCAAAAGCTTGCCCAAATACAATAATATGCCAGACAAATCTTTTCAGAAGTAACCTGTCATTAACTCCTAATTATGCTTCCCAAATGTGAATATTTCAAAGCACTCTATTTGGTAAATAGGAAAAATAAATTATTTTGGCTCAGTTTCTCCTAAGCTAACAAAAGAATTAAATGCCCCTCCCCTAAGATTAAGGCCACTCTCTTAAAAGTAGAGAAAGATCCCCTGGAGAAGGGAAAGGCTACCCACTCCAGTATTCTGGCCTGAAGAATTCCACAAACTGTATAGTCCATGGGGTTACAAAGAGTTGGAAACCGCTGAGCAACCTTAAATAGCAGCTTTCTATTTTATTTCTATTTGAAGTATTGGCTAGTTATTTTACTTGGTTTAAGAAAGAAAATATCCAGAATTTCTGAGAAGTTATCTAGGAATCACATATAGGAATTCCCAAATAAACCACAATCTCTCCCTAGTATTTAAAAAGAATTAGAACAATAAGAAGCAATTGTCTTATTGCTAAAAGCAGGCCTGTGTCCCTGGCCTCAATCCTGGAAAGCAGGAGCACTTTTATTTCACTTCACAGAAAAAGAGAAGCCTAGTAGGTTACAGTCCACGGGGTCGCAAAGAGTCGGACACGACTGAGCAACTTCACCTTCACCTTCACAGAAAAGAGTAAAGGATGGTCAGAGTTAAGAGGGTTTGTCTGGTAGCTCAGTAGTAAACAATCTGCCTGCCTGTGTAGGAGACGGGGGTTTGATTCCAGGTCAGGAATTGGAGAAGGAAATGGCTACCCACTCCAGTATTCTTGCCTGGAAAATTCCATAGACAGAGGAGCCTGGCAGGCTACAGTCCATGGGGTAGCAAAAGAGTCTGACACGACTTCAGTTCAGTCATTCAGTCGTGTCTGACTCTTTGTGACCCCATGGACTGCAGCACACCAGGCTTCCCAGTCCATCACCAACTCCCCAAGCTTGCCCAAGCTCATGTCCACTGAGTCAGTGATACCACCCAACCATCTCATCCTCTATTGTCCCCTTCTTCTCCTGCCTTCAGACATATCTTAGCAACTAAACAACTACAACAAATACTTGTAGAGCAAAACCAGAGACTCCTGGCTGTATTAAAGGCTGAAGAAAATTCCACAGGCCTAGGGGAAACATGCTGATAGCCCTGTTATCTAAAATGGGCTGCAGGAAATATGGAGCTAGGATTTCATCTAAACTTTCTTCAGCGTTTTCAATTGCATGTAGTAACTCCTCAAAGAGAATGCCAGCTGATAAAACTACTTTGGAATATTATTCAAATTACCACTCTAACTGGAGAAGGAAATTGCAACCCACTCCAGTGTTCTTGCCTGGAGAATCCCAGGGATGGGGGAGCCTAATGGACTGCCGTCTGTGGGGTCCCACAGAGTCGGACATGACTGAAACGACTTAGCAGCAGCAGCAGTACCACTCTAACAGATGCCAAGGATAAATCCCATGTCTATCTAGCTTATCCATGTACCTAGTACAGCACCTGCAAATGGCAATGGGTAAGGAATAATATACCAATATTCTAATATCCTCTAGCAAAACTTGAAATTTAACATGTAGAGATACACAGAGTAAAATTGATCCCTCCTGAAATTAAGGTGGATACACTGAGCTTCTAGATATCACTGCTTCGGCCTTCATACCGCAACTATCTTATAAACTATCCCAATTTAAAATTCTCCTGGCAAAGACAAAATTAGTTCCTTAAGATACTTCACTGGAATACGTAAGTAAGACATATACATATCTTCACTTAGATGAAAAATCAAGTGTTCAAGTTCTCATACTCATTAACCCACTATAATTATCACATATTCTAAGGAAAATGAAATTATTTCTAAGAAATCCATGAACTCAGAATTCTGTTAACGTCATCAGTGAAAGAAGCCAAATTTACTGTACTTGTCCCAAAGTTATATGTATTTCCTATCTTTAAACCTTAACAATTAATTCACCAAATGGTTACTGAAGGCTTTTGTGTAGAAAACACTACTAGGAAAAGGAGAGTTCATCAAAATGACAAAAATTTGGCTATTCCACCAAAACAGCTTACAATTTTAAAGAGAAAATGATAAAAGTAACAAAAAAAGACCATAAAAAAAAAGTGAAGTGGAAAAGAATCAAAGGATACTGAGATCAAATTTGGTTAGAGAGCTCATGAAAGACATCATGGAGGAGGAAGCATTTCTCACGGTCTTGAGAGGAACAGGGCTCAGAAGAAACAAAGAAAAGGAAGTATGAACCATAATCTGAAAGTCTTACAAAGGAGAAGTACAGGGAAATAATGAAGCATGAGACTGAAAAGGTAGGCCAGAATTACTACAGAGAATCTGTCCCAAATTCAGAATTGAAATGGGAAGTCAAGCATTTAGGGGAAAGGAAAAATAACAACAACAAAAAATAAAGTCTAATAATTTAACAGAAATATTAAAATTTCCCACAATAACATCATTCTAAATAGTTATTAGAAAAAAGAAATCTTGGTTTGGTCACACTGTATATTAACTAATATTTATAGTGTTATAGAATATAACACTATTTGTAACAATGTGCCCATTAAAAAAAATCTGAATTGCAAGTTATTTATTTTCAAAACTGTGTGAAGCCTGCAGGCTTATTAAAACATCTTTCAATTTTAGAGCATGATTTTGGTACTAGGAAGTGCTGGTTTGAGAAATAGTTTTGACCATCAATTTCATCAACTGTAAACTAAAAATAAGGACTGTTATCTCTTTCATAATGCTGTAAATGTGAGGACATATGCAAAGCACTAAGCAAAGTCCCTGGCAGATATGGGCACTTCAGTTATTCATCCAACTAACATTTATTCAGCTCCTGCTCTGTGCCAGGCACTGCTGCAGGGACTGGGAACAAAGTGGTGAAGAAGACACACGAAATCTCTGCCACTGAGATTCACTGTAGTGAGGAAGGCAGACAATTAATAAGCACATAAACACAGTGGTGAGAAAGATATGTGCTATGAAGAAAATTAAATTAACCTAAGGAGATTATGAGGAATGGAAGCGTCCATTTTACAAAGGGTAGCCAGGCAAGCCTTCTCCAAAGAGAGGCTATAATAAAAGTCAGCTGCTGGCAGCAGCAGTAGTTAGAGTAGTTAGGAGGTCCCTTTAGCAATGATGATGGGGTTCAAATAGGTTACAAATGAGGAACCTCTATTTTATAATTATTTATAAATTAAAGGACTCTATATGAAAGTCGCCTAAGGATAATGAACAATTTCACTGTATTTTCTTCATGGACAAATGCTAATTGCTAAAATACATTAAAAAAAAAAAGAGCATATAGAACCTGATAACTCAAACACAAGGCCTTAAAGTTTTCTCAGACTACATGCTAATACTTTTATATATTAATGAATTTTCCTGATTAACAAGTAAGTTGCTTGAATAAGAAAGCAAAACTTTGCCACCCCCAGTACAAAATACAACATGTTTGTTCATTAAGTGATTACTTACTTCACTCTCGGCAAAATGCCTCTCTCCTTTCAGGCACAGTGAAGATCGTCTCAATGTTTTCTCATCACCATCATCAAAAACTGCGAGAAGTAGTAGAAAAGGAAACTACTGAAGGGATTTTCGAAGATTAACAAAATGACGTAAGTTATCATTTAATTTTATCAGTGTAAAGAGAGCTACTGCTTTAAAAGATTAGATGTGACATTAAGTATACATTTTAAGTTTTCTAACAAACAACTTCAAATGCAGAGTATCTTATCCAATTTCTTGGGAAAAAAATAATATAATGAAAACATCTTCCCTGGTACAGAAAACACCAAATGAAAAGAAGTTAGTATTTCAGAAAGAAAACTTTTAAATGCGATTAACCCTTCTCAATAGTGTAGAGAAAAAGCAAGCTTTTCTACTGGTAAATGCTAACAAATTTAAGAAACAAAAAACAAGAGTATAAATTTATATATTCAGACTGCCCCTATAAATTACTCTAATCTCAATCTCAGCACTACTAACATTTGGGGCCCGATGAAGCAGGAAAGCCTTCTTAAACAAGATTCAAACCAAAATTACAAAGGAAAAGGCAACCACAGGAAAACTGACTATCATATGAAAAGAGACAGCAGAGATAAGAGTAAAGCAATAGAAGAATACTTGCAACTGAAGAGGAAAAGGTTTAACAATCCCTTTGTTTATTTAAATATATAAACTCATATCCTAAAAATAAGATGATAACCTTTCCAAGAGGAAAAGATGGGACTGGGAAGACACTATACGTTGGCAATTCAAAAGAAAAGGAAATACAACAGAAATAATGTTCCTTTCAATAAATATATGAAAATATGTCCAATCTCACTACTAATCATGGGAGAAGCAAATTAAAACAAAATTGAGATACTGTTTTGCATCCAGATGGGCACAAATTTAAAAATACTGGTAACGTCAAATTTGACAAGGATTGGGAAAACAAGTACATTCATACACTACTGTTTATCGGAGTGTAAATTAATAGTCTTTTAGGAAAGTGGTTTTCATAACCTACTAAAGTTTTAAAAGGACCTTTCCCTTCAATCTATGCCTAGTTCTCAATGCACACACTAGGGAAATACTACAATAATGTCCATGTACAAAAGACATTCAATCCATAATATAGTAATTTACTATATAACACCAAGAAAACTGGCAACATCATCAGCATGAATATTAGTTTAAAAAATTTATCTGTTGCATGACAACATGAATTTACTGAACGCTACTGAAATGCACACTCAAAAATGGTTAAGATGAAAAAAAATACTCTAAAATACACTTTGAAGTGAAAAGCTAGAAATCCACTGTATAATATATACACTAAGTTCAAATTATACATTATGTACATATTTATGAAATAAAGTTTTTAAAGATCTGGAAAGATAAAAACTATTAACAGTAGTAACAACTATGGCAACTAAGAGAGGAAGTAAATCAAGAAAAAACTCTGCCTTATTTGTATTATCATTGAAAATACATTTTAAGAAGAATATGTATTTTTCCCTTACCTACAGTGTACCAACTAGCATCTGTTAACTTATTGATTACAGCTTCCTGATATGCACCATCAAGATTCTTCACTTCCACAATAGCCCCAACCTAAAGTATTAAAAAAAAAAAAAGTTAGAAAAACTTAAGAGAAATGAACAAACTAAAAACTGGCTTTTTTTTTTTGACAAATTGACTTCGTGATGGTGAAGAATAAAGTAACTACTGATTTGTCTTAAAGTGCCAGCAATTTTACTCACGATTGTTTCTGTATCAACAGTGAAAATATCAACATAATGAAAAAAGCAAGTAATATCTAAGTATTATTATGAAAATATATAGTTTTGTCCTTACAACCTCTCTGAGGGAACTCTCATGGGTCTGGGGATCCCTATCTGTGAAATTGCATATCTTCGCCTCATATTACAACTCTTCTTTAAAGGATGCTGGGGAGAAATTAAAAAATAATTCTGAGGGTCTCCTTAAGTTACAATGTACCAATAATGAAAATCATTCGAAATATTGTCACCTGATCAAGAAAATGCTGATAATTTATATGGTTTATAAATGTATATGGTCTTTATAAGTATGTGTGTGTGTGTGTACATGCATCATACTAAAACACTTCTACACAGCAAAAGAAATTGTCAACAATTTGAAAAGGCAACCTACAAAATGGGAGAAAATACATTTGCAAATCACAGATCTGATAAGGGGTTAAAAACCAAAATATAGAAAGAATTCATATAATGCAACAAAAAAAGATAAGAAGAATCAAACAATCCCATTGAAAAATCAGCAAAGGTTCTCATTCCATACACAAAAATAAACTCAGAATGGATTAAAGACTTGCATGTAAAACTGGAAACCATAACACTGCTAGAAGAAAACATACGCAGAGCACTCTTGGCACATAAATCGTAGCAGTATGTTTTTTTGGATCTGTCTTCTAAGGCAAAGGAAGCAGAAGCAAAAATTAATAAATGGGACTTAATTAAACTCAAAAGCTTTTGCAAAGTAAAGGAAATCACTGACAAAACAAAAATAGAATCTACTGAATGGGAGAAAATATTTGCAAATGATGCAAATGACAAGGAGTTAAAATCTAAAATATATAAACAGCTCATAAAATTAATATCCAGAAAAGCAAAAAGCTCCATTTAAAAAATGAGCAGAAGGACTGAATAGACATCTTTCCAAAGATGACATACAGACAGCAAACAGGTACATGGAAATGTGCTCAGTATCACTAATCAACAGAGAAATGCAAATTAAACCCACAATTAGGTATCTCCTGACACCTACTGAGAATGGCTTATCATCATCAAAAGACAAGAAATAAAAGTGCTGACCAGGATGTGGAGAAGGAAGCCTTTGTGCACCACTGGTTGGGATGTAAACTGGTACACCACTATGGAAAGCAGAATAGAGGGTCTTCAAAAAATAAACAGACAACTATCACATAATCCAGTAATTTCACTCATGGATATTTATCTGAAGAAAATGAAAACACTAATCTGAAAGGATATACACACCCCCCAAATTCACTGAAGCATTATTTACAACAGCAAAGATACGAAAAGAAGCTGAGTATCCATCAATGAATGCTAAAGATATGTGTGTGCGCGCACACATGCTCACATAAATCAGCCATTAAAAAGAATGAAATCTTGTCATCTGCAACAACATGGGCAGACACTGAGGGCATTATGCCATGTGAAATTAGTCATACAGAAAAAGACAATTACTGTATGATATCACTTATACGTGAAGTCTATAAAACAAAACAAACAAAAAGCCAACTTTATAAGATACAGAGAATAAGATCGAAATAACTCTTACAAGTCCTCATCCCAAGAAAAAAGTTTTTTTTACAACTGTGTGTGCTAAGTTGCTTCATACAGCAGTGCCCAACTCTTTGTGACCCTGTGGACTGCAGCCCTCCAGGCTCCTCTGTCTATGGAATTCTCCAGGCAAGAATACTGGAGTGGGTTGCTATGCCCTCCTCCAGGGGATCTTCTCCACCCAGGGATCAAACCCGAGACTTACTTCTCCTGCACTGGCAGACGGATTCTTTACCACTAGCACCACCTGGGAAGCCCCTTTGCAACCATGTATGGTGACAAATGTTAACTTGGTGATCCACAAATATTGAACCATTATGCCATATACTGAAACTAGTAATAATATTAGTTTCATCTCAGTTAAAAGAAAATGTATATGATCTTTACAGTGATAACAAAACTAAACTCGTTTAGAGAAGAGAGTATCAGCCCCACACGATGCCCAAAAAAGGGAAGGAAACTTTTCTCTCTCTCTCTTCCAGTTCCCAAACCAGAGATGAAGCACAGGCCCCCTGCAGTACAAGTGCACAGTCCCAACCACTGGACCACCAGAGACTACCGTCAATAAATACATGGTGCATTTCTTAAAATAAAATACTCAAATGTTCCAGTATTATTTTCATGTCAACTCACTGAAAACATACTGAAATCAAATAACCACAAATAAATTAGGAAGTTTATTTTCTCTAGGAGAAACATTTATCCAAATGTTAATACTCTCTATCAGCTGATAGAAAGCTACAAAGTATAATAGGAAACAACTGAAAATCTACATACAAAAAAAAATCTATAAATAAGAGAAATATTTCAACAATTTTGAGACTGTAATTTAATACACCTTGTCTATGTCAAAATCAAAATAATCCCAAGCCTAATCAAAAACAAAGAAAATTTTAATAAGACAAATCAAACAAGCAAAATAAACCAACTATGCCACAATCAAACAGGCTTAACCAAAAGGAGAGATGTCTTGAGGATTCAAATTGTCTTTCCTATCCCTGCAACACTGAGCATTTTTTGTAACTGGTAGCAGCCAGCATGTGCCAAGTAAATACGGTAGTCAGGTAGTGAAGAGCTAGCTGGTGTGCTCATAAGGCAAAAACACAAATAAGGCATAGAGATGCGTGTGTTCTGATCATCCAGGGGGCACAATGCTTCAAAACTACAGGCTATGAGTCCATGAGAATTTTTATTTTTGCCATCTCATTACTGGTTGTAAGACCTTGGGCCAGATTACTTTACCTTCCACCACCCCCCCAACTTCCTCATCTCTAAAGAGTTGTTATGAGGATTATATAAAATAATATGTGCAGAGGAATTAGCACAGTACTAACACATACTAAAGCTAAATAAGTGGCAGTTAACATCAAATTGTGTGTGTGTGTTAGTCACTGAGTTTTGTCTGATTCTTTGCGACCCCATGGACTGTAGCCCAAAAGGCTCCTCTGTCCATGGAATTCTCCAGTCAAGAATACTGGCATGGGTTGCAATTTCCTTCTCCAGGGGATCTTCCTAACCCAGGGATTGAACCGAGTCTTCTCTGCAGAGATTCCTTACCATCTAAGCCTCCAGGGAAGCCCAACATCAAATTACACATGTGCATGCTTTTGTCCTCTTATCCCTACAAGTGATACACATGTGCATATAGCATTAAAGAGGACGCCTATAAAACAGAACAAGGGGAAAATAAGTTTCACAAGGCAATACTAAAAACTCATAAGGTTTAGTCTCCCACGTGCACATGTGCTCAGTCATGTCTGACTCTGTGACCCCATGGACTGCAATTCACTGGGCTCTGCTGTCCGTGGAATTTTCCAGGCAAGAATACTGGAGTGGGTTGTCATTTCCTACTCTAGGGGATCTATCTTCCCAACACATAGATCAAACCCACATCTCTTGCATTGGTAGGCGGGTTCTTTACCACTAGTGCTATTTGGGAAGCCCTTAGTCTTCCACAATGCCTACTATATATGCAAGGTACTAATCGCCTGGGGATTCAATTAAGTTTTCAAATCAACCACCAACAGAAATTGGCAGATAAAGACATCTATCAAATTCTCTGAAAAGTACTGTTTCATTAGGAAAGGAATTTTCTTGCATCTACAAATGTTTCTTCAATTATGTTAGCGTTTCTTAAAATTTGCCCAGCTAGGCCAATGTCCGTTTCAGACATTCAAAAGGGCCGAACAGAACATAGCCGCTACCTACATATTTCCTTTAAGCCTGCTCACTAGTGGAAAGTAAGTGAAGTGAAGTCACTCATTTGTGTCTGACTCTTTGCGACCCCATGGACTGTAGCCTACCAGCCTTCTCCATCCATGGAATTTTCCAGGCAAGAGTACCACAGTGGGTCGCCTTTTCCTTCTCCAGGGGATCTTCCCGACCCAGGGATCGAACCCAGGTCTCCCGCATCACAGGCAGATGCTTTACCCTCTGAGCCACCAGTGGAAAGTAAAAGTGAAGTGAAGTGAAGTCGCTCAGTCGTGTCTGACTCTTTGTGACCCTGTGGACTGTAGCCCGCCAGGCTCCTCCGTCCAAGGGATTCTCCAGGCAAGAATACTGGTATGGGTTGCCATTTCCTTCTCCAGGGGATCTTCCCGACCCAGGGATCGAACCCATGTCTCCTGCATTGCAGGCAGACGCTTTAACCTCTGAGCCACCAGGGAAGCCCTAATGGAAAGTAAAGTGGCACTTAATTCATAACTAGCCAATGAAGAAAAACTAATGCAAAGAAATTAAACTCTCTATGTGTATGTATGAACATGTTTATCACTTATACCTGCCTGATGACCCTTAAAAAATTTAATAGGCCAGCAGTTGCTTCAAAGAATTGAAAGCTCTGAAGATTTGTTTTGTTATGTTTTCTTTTCTCACTTTTCACATCATCATGGAACTCATATCACTTGATCCCTAGTTTACCACTTAATACTTCTGGAAATTCCACCCTTTTAGTAAGTGAAACACTAAAACAGATGAGTGAATAAAAAGCAATCAATCTTTCATTGATGTTCATTTAACTTCTGAACACAAGTTTTACTGTTATATAGGTTTTATGGCACATTAAGTCTATTTTTTTCCTATTTAGAGAGAATTACACATTTATAAAGCATCACTATGAACAAAGCTAGTGGAAGTGATGGAATTCCAGTTGAGCTGTTTCAAATCCTGAAAGATGATGCTGTGAAAGAGCTGCACTCAATATGCCAGCAAATGTGGAAAACTCAGCAGTGGTCACAGGACTGGAAAAGGTCAGTTTTCATTCCAATCCCAAAGAAAGGCAATGTCAAAGAATGCTCAAACTACCGCACAATTACACTCATCTCACATGCTAGTAAAGTAATGCTCAAAATTCTCCAAGCCAGGCTTCAGCAATATGTGAACCGTGAACTTCCAGATGTTCAAGCTAGTTTTAGAAAAGGCAGAAGAACCAGAGATCAAATAGCCAACATCCACCGGATCATGGAAAAAGCAAGAGAGTTCCAGAAAAACATCTATTTCTGCTTTATCGACTATGCCAAAGCCTTTGACTGTGTGGATCACAATAAACTGTGGAAAATTCTGAAAGAGATGCGAATACCAGACCACCTGACCTGCCTCTTGAGAAACCTATATGCAGGTCAGGAAGCAACAGTTAGAACTGGACATGGAACAACAGACTAGTTCCAAATAGGAAAAGGAGTATGTCAAGGCTGTCTATTGTCACCCTGCTTATTTAACTTATATGCAGAGTACATCATGAGAAATGCTGGGCGAGCAGAAGCACAAGCTGGCATCAAGATTGCCGGGACAAATATCAATAACCTCAGATATGCAGATGACACCACCCTTGTGGCAGAAAGTGAGGAGGAACTAAAGAGCCTCTTGATGAAAGTGAAAGAGAGTGAAAAAGTTGGCTTAAAGCTCAACATTCAGAAAACGAAGATCATGTCATCCGGTCCCATCAATTCATGGAAAGTAGATGGGGAAACGGTGGAAACAGTGTCAGACTTTATTTTTGGGGGCTCCAAAATCACTGCAGATGGTGACTGCAGCCATGAAATTAAAAGACACTTACTCCTTGGAAAGAAAGTTATGACCAACCTAGATAGCATATTCAGAAGCAGAGACATTACTTTGCCAACAAAGGTCCATCGAGTCAAGGCTATGGTTTATCCAGTGGTCATGTATGGATGTGAGAGTTGGACTGTGAAGAAAGCTGAGTGCCGAAGAATTGATGCTTTTGAACTGTGGTGTTGGAGAAGACTCTTGAGAGTCCCTTGGACTGCAAGGAGATCCAACCAGTCCATTCTGAAGGAGATCAGCCCTGGGTGGTTCATTGGAAGGACTGATATTGAAGCTGAAACCCCAGTACTTTGGCCACCTCATGCGAAGATTTGACTCACTGGAAAAGACTCTGATGCTGGGAGGGATTGTGGGCAGGAGGAGAAGGGGATGACAGAGGAGGAGATGGCTGGATGGCATCACCGACTTGATGGACATGAGTTTGAGTAAACTCTGGGAGATGGTGATGGACAGGGGGGCCTGGCGTGCTGTGATTCATGGGGTCTCAAAGAGTTGGACACAACTGAGCGACTGAACTGAACATATTTATCAACTGAATTGCAAAGTAACAAATGAATTTTTTAAAAGATCAAGATTATTACTTCTAGTGCTTCAGTGGGAAACAGTAATTATGAATAAATAAATGAATTACCTTTAGTGGGCCCTTTATATGGTCATCTTGAACTTCCACTGTTGAAGAATCATGTCTAAATGTTACCTAGAGATTATAAATTTAATTAGCCACCAAAAAAGAATAAAAAAGCAGCACAAGTTCATTAATGCATGAATTCTTTTTTTTTAATAAGTAATCTAAACAAATGGCTGCCTAGTTTATGTAAAATCTCAATCCCTAAGTAGAAACTGAAAAACTTACTATTTAACAGACAACACCCAGACTAATTTACTTGATGATTCACTTATTATAGTTTATTCAGTACTATTAGTTATGAGTTTAATCATACAATTTGTTTTCCTAAAAAATGAGGAAAAAGGAGGTGGTGATCTTAAGTTTATTAGGTATTCTACCATTTTGTGAAGCCTTCGGTTAATAATAAGCAGTAGCAACAAACATTTGCTGAGTGTCAAGCATCAAGCTCAAGCATTGAACCTATAATCTTCACAAAAACTTTATTAGGTAGGTGTGGTTATTCCCATTTTGTTGGTAAGAAAACAGAGAAACACAAAGTGTAAGCAACTGGTCCCAGATCACAGAACTAGTACATAGTAGAGCTGAGATTCAAACTCAGGCCATCCGGATCCAGAACTTACTATACTGTCAGTACAGACATCAGAGAATGGGACACTAGATGTTAAAATAAAGTTAAGTTAAAATAAAGGGATCAAGTTTAAATATATAATTAGTTGGTAAAAACAAAATAGTTTCCAATACTCAGTATAGAAAAGGTGGTTTCCCCGATATAAAACAAGAGCTTCCAAGGACTGAACCATTAACGTGGTCTTATCTGATGTGTGGTAATCAGTTATGAAACAGGCTCACAAACCAGCTACAAAAGGAGTTGTCCTGTACTCACAGCATCCCATACATTTCTGTCTCACACATGGCACTACTACTCCTCATTTAAATTATGTGTTTACATATCTGTGCCATTCACTTAGTAAACCACTTAAGAAGTGAGAAAAGGTCTTAATACTAGAGTTTCAATACCTGATACAATGCTCAGCATGTAATAAATGCTCAATAAATAAAAACTGATAGGGAAGAAGTGTATCAACAAATTGTTGAAAATGTATTAACTCTGAATCATAAACAAACTGATACAGAAATATACTACCATATCTGTTGAGAAAATCATTAGCTTTGAATTATAAACACATTTTTAGAATAGCCTAAAGAACTAAGAACGAATTTTAGACACTCACTACTTATAAGACACAAGGTACTGGCTGGTGCTCTGTGCTATCAGCACAAGTAGTACAGGCTGCTTCCTTCCTTTCGCTGGCAGCAAGAAATGGCAGAACTGCTGTGTGTCATTCTGCAGGTTCATACAGTACACAGAGATACCCAGGTGAGATCACAAATCACGGCTAAATTCCAGTGAAGCATGGTTCCTGGAGTAACACATGGCTCTTGCCCAAAGGAACACCTTTTCTAACCAGCACAGGTTAGAAGGTGCTTATCTGGAGGCCAAGTTCTGCCTCCAGACAAAGGGAGAGATTTCTAATTCACACTAAGGTATTACATGTGCTCTCAGTAGCTCTGTCTTAAAGAGTGAGAAAACTGATTAAAAAAACTTTCTCTTCATCTACAAGATAGTGATGGCAAAAACGAGTGCTCAGAGAACACCAGCGTGTGAAGTCAGAACAGGAAAAGACACTGCAGGAGCTTAGGTACACCAAACATGTGAAACCTGAAGGCAGGGAGGGAGACCAGATCAGCATCCTACAGGCTTACAGTTAATTTAAAGGCCCTGTCACAATGGTTCTTAACTAGCAGTGTAAATTAGCATCACCCTGAAGCTTTTTTCAACATATCCATGCATAAGGAAAGAACCAAGGCATACAAGCAGGGAAGAAGCTCTGATCGCTCAAGTACAACACCTCTAGGGCTGTTTCACTGGTGATGTTCAAAACAATATTTTATGGGGTATCTGCTAACCTAGATTCTAAATCTCTTGAAAAGACACAAGGTTATTCTCATATCCCCATCCTCCTTCCCACCTGCACAGTTTGCAAGTCAATAAATAATTAGCAAGATTTTTTCAAGAAAAGTAGAAGATAAGGAATCAACAACGAGATCCACCATTATCAGTTATAAACCACATCTCAATTTCATGGTTAAAATGGGGAAGGGTCTTAAAATTGATGTACTATTCTAATTCCCATTCTGTAACTAATTTTCCAGAATGGCCCTGGACAAATCATTGACCCTTTATTGAGCCTCATTTTCCTTAGGATAAAATTAAGAAATTAAACTATATGACTTCTAAGGTCCTTTCCAGTTCTAAAAGGGTAACAATACAAACAATACCATGTCTGTAGTGAAATGGCATTCAAAATACCAATTATGATCATCTAATTTCATTCCAATTAGAACACTTAAGAATCACAAATAATAATTTGTTTTCAGTTATTTTTACAATCTTTACTCTTAGAAACTAAACTCAACTTGCAGAAGAAAGAATTCTTACTACATTCACCAAATAAAAGTTCAGATATCAAATACTAAATATATAATTTATAAAATCTACATATACTGTACCTTGACTTTGACAAGTCTTTTTGCTGTCTTGATCTTGGCTTCACAAAAGGCTCCTCTGTATTTAGCACTCACATCAGTGCCCACTGTCAAATAGGGAGGTTCATCAAGCGCCTAAAAATGCAAAAACTTATTATTAGATTTAAACTTTCGAGTTCTTTCCCCCAATCAGACTTTAGAATGGCCGATCTAATCCTGTTACAGCTATAAAGTTATAATACATGAATGTATTGTTAACAAAAACAATCTATAAAATACTCTAACTTAAAAATAAGCAAAATACATAAGGTCTATTTACATGTACCAAAATGTACATCAAAGAAGATACAAAGGCATCTTTTTTCTCTACATAAAACACACATGGTCCATGATATATGAATTAGCTCAATCACAAGTATGTATCATTCTATCCACTCTTTTATTCAAATTTTCTTTACTAAATAACCACTGAAAGAAAAGGAACATCCTTAAAGCTCAAAGAAAATTTCTTTTCATATTTAGGCTATTATCTTGGCAGCCACTCAAATTCAGAACAGCTCCCTATCAAGATAACTCTAAGGTAGAACAGTATAAAAGAGGGTAGGGAAAAACCACATAGATTCAAACTATTGTTAAAAACTGTACAAAGAAATCCAATTTGAAAAATCTCAAGTAAAAATCAGGCAAAATGTCTCAACTGCTTTGGCATGAATTCACTGTTTACTTCCCATCTACAATAAATATCATTCTAAGCTTTTTCACTGTGATTTAATTTTAATAGTCCTAATCTAGCTGTTTTCTTATAATCAGGTTCTTTTTCTGCACAGGAGCTATAGTTCTAAGGGGTTCTACTGACATTAATCAATTCCACAGACAAAGAAAGATTATACAAGTAACTTCTCCTAAAATGTTTTACAAGAAAAACTAATATACCAAGATGCACCACCAGAAGAGAAAAAAAAAGAACTGGGAGTCTGGGAAAATCAGTTTATTGAATGAATTCCCATTCTGTCTCATTATTTCCCAGTCTATTTGTCCAAAGAATCCTTTTTCAATATTAACACCTATTAACATCCTGCAGAAATTCCACAGAATACAAGGTGGAAAAATACTATTATACAGCAATAACTAATGAGAACATCAATTTCATTTGGAACTTAAAATAAATTTACCCCTAATAGTTCTGGCTAATACACATAGAAGAGATCTATCTCTAAAAAAATATTCTAATGGTATAACAAAAATTATCATAAAGATAGCAAATAACTTTAATAACTTTTTGAAAGGTGGGGAGGTACCAGAAACCAAAAAAAGGGGTTACAACTGAACATATCAGGTCATCCTCCTTAATGGCCATTTGCCTCACATATTTTTAAAATAAACACTTAAAACATATCAAGTATATGATTTCTTAAATCTACTTAAGAAAATGCTTATATTTCAATTTATGCTATAGCAGAAGTATACCCTCACAGAAAGATAATCATTTCTGCATTGCTATTTTTTAAATATGCTGATTCCATGAACTACAATTTGGTAACTCTGTAATAGTCTTTGCACCTAAATTTAATAAATGCATTTCTACCTTATGGCTGAGCCCTCTTAAAATATCACCTTTCTTGGTCAAAATTTTGATTTAATTCCAGACAGGCTAGTGGCTTTATTTTAGCAAGAATATGAAAAGGAATTTGCAGCACTTCACTCAGAAATTGTCAAAAAGACATCAATTCAATTGATGAATTTTGTGTTATTGCTAAAGAAGCCCAGATAAAGGGGCTGCTTCATGACCATAAGGCCCATTAACCTCCACAACTCACAACCTCTCCCATTAATACTTCCTGCCTCATTAGCCAGCAAAATTTTATTTTCATAGATAAATAGTTTGGTTCAATAAAAATTAATGAGGAACCAGAAATTGCGAAATACAGAAAAGAATCAGAGGTCATCTAAAAGTACATGTTCGTGCCCAAACAGGAACAAATAAATATTTAAGAAATGATACGCTTTTTAGATACTTTTATCATAGAGAATTCTAAACCAAAAAGGCGGAGCGGGGGATGAAATAGCACAGTAATATCATTTAGACCACTAGTATACACAAACTCATTTAAGTATTCTTTTCACTAATATTCATATCAAACACTGGTCACAGTCCAACATTAGCAAACAATAACTATGCTTACTGAGCAGATTTATTCAACTTGAATTTGAGAAAGGTGATTTTTCCTCCAAATCAAAGCCACATTGTAACCAACATGGAAATCCACTTGGATAGAAAAGAGTAATAATTAGCTCAGATTTCATGAGGGCAAATTATTACTTTCAGGGAGTAATATTTTCCTTCCTTCGCACTAGAACACAAGAAAAGGAATTAACAAAGTACATAAAGAAAATGTCTATCAGAAAAATACTTGCAAAGGAAAGTTGAAGTTTAAAAAAACTCGCTAAATACATTGTTAGTGAAGTCGCTCAGTCGTGTCCGACTCTTTGCGACCCTGTGGACTGTAGCCCACCAGGCTCCTCTGTCCATGGGATTCTCCAGGCAAGAATACCGGAGTGGGTTGCCATTTCCTTCTCCAGGGGATCTTCCTGACCCAGGGATCGAACCCAGGTCTCCTGCATTGCAGGCAGACACTTTACCCTCTGAGCCACCAGGGAAGCCCAAAAAATTCCTCAAAAGAGCATAAGAAAAGCAAAGATCTATGCCCTGATTTTAATTTGTCTCTCTTTTTTTTTTGGTATCATCATAGGTAAGTTACTTTTTTGTCTCTAATTTCTCTTATTTAGATGAATAATCTGAATTCTGTATACATTTGTTTAACAAGCCTGCATTTTAACACAGGATGGAGCTACACAGATGGTCACAATGGGATACTGAGACACATTAATTGTCTAGAAGTGAAACTATGCTAACCAGAACATGAATTTCTACAGAAAAACAAATGAAACTCACAACATACATGGTCAGATTTGTGTATATAATTTTGTTGTTTAGTCACTAAGTTGTGCCTGACTCTTTGTGAACCCACAGACTGTAGCCCACCAGGCTTTTCTCTCTCCATGGGATTTCCCATGCAAGTATATGGAGTGGGTTGCCATTTCCTTCTCCAGGGGATCTTTCCAACCCAGGAACTAAACTCACATCTTCTCTGTTGGCAGGCAGATACTTTATCACTGAGCTACCAGGGAAGCCCGTATGTAATTTTCAGTTCAGTTCAGTTGCTCAGTCGTGTCTGACTCTTTGAGACCCCATGAATCGCAGCATGCCAGGCCTCCCTGTCCATCACCAACTCCGAGTTCACTCAGACTCATGTCCATGGAGTCGGTGATGCCATCCAGCCATCTCATCCTCTGTCATCCCCTTCTCCTCCTGCCTCCAATCCCTCCCAGACCCTCCCAGCAGGGTCTTTTCCAAAGACTCAACTCTTCGCATGAGGTGGCCAAAGTACTGGGGTTTCAGCTTCAATATCAGTCCTTCCAATGAACACCCAGGACTGATCTCCTTTAGGATGGGCTGGTTGGATCTCCTTGCAGTCCAAGGGACTCTCAAGAGTCTTCTCCAACACCACAGTTCAAAAGTATCAATTCTTCGGCGCTCAGCTTTCTTCACAGTCCAACTCTCACATCCATACATGACCACTGGAAAAACCATAACCTTGACTAGACGGACCTTTGTTGGCAAAGTAATGTCTCTGCTTCTGAATATGTTATCTAGGTTGGTCATAACTTTCTTTCCAAGGAGTAAGCGTCTTTTAATTTCATGGCTGCAGTCACCATCTGCAGTGATTTTGGAGCCCCCCAAAATAAAGTCTGACACTTTCCACCATTTCCCCATCTACTTTCCATGAAGTGATGGGACTAGATGCCATGATCTTCGTTTTCTGAATGTTGAGCTTTAAGCCAACTTTTTCACTCTCCTCTTTCACTTTCATCAAGAGGCTCTTTAGCTCCTCTTCACTTTCTGCCATAAGAGTGGTGTCATCTGCATATCTGAGGTTATTGATATTTCTTCCGGCAATCTTGATTCCAGCTTGTGTCTCTTCCAGCCCAGCGTTTCTCATGATGTACTGCATATAAGTTAAATAAGCGAGGTGGCAACAGACAGCCTTGACGTACTCCTTTTCCTATTTGGAACCAGTCTGTTGTTCCATGTCCAGTATGTAAATTTAGCACATCATAAATTATCACTCTATAATTAGCGTAATGTGAGACTAACAGCACAGGTTCTCAAAGCAGAAGACATGGTTCTAATCCCAGCTCTATTCATTATGCTAACTAGGTGCATCTTCACAGGCTTCAGAACCTCCCTAAACTTCAGTGTCCATCCATATCAAATAGGACTAGTATTAAAAGTAATCAGTTATGATGCCCAAAGTATTTAAATATTCACAATTACTATTATGAAACATTGCATGTGTGGGCAAAAAAGTCATTAAACCAATGTAAATTCAAATTTGGCTCCCCCTCCTTGTTTTTCTTTTTAAAATGGGAGAGGCAAAACCTCATTTTACATGACTGCTCATCATAAATTAGGGCAAAGAGAAAGTTAAACCACTTTTCTCACTTTTTCAACCAGTGTCACTACTCCTCAGAATATAGTATTTCTTTAGCATTAAATCTAATGAGAGCACAGTACAGAGTAACTGGTAATATGTACATATCTTTAAACTGTTATACTTTTTATGCTTCTAGAAATGCAGGAATAATCAAAGATATATTTGATACAGTATACACACAGAAAAACATGCACATTAAAGCTGAAGACAACTATTAAAGAGGGATTAACCTATGAGAAAGGGACTGGAAAGGAGGGGTGTGGAAATGAAAATACTTTATTCAAAGTATGTTTTCCTCTTTTGCTCTAAAAAAAGTTTATTTTTTGTTTTTTACATTTGGCATGTAGCTCTTTCCTTTTTAAAATATAAACTAAGGAACATTTCACACATATTAAAAAAAGAAGACATAATTGTGTGATTAACTCTCCCTTATAATCTGGCTCCTACAATTATCAATTATAATACTCAAAATATTATAATGTGTTAGTCACTGGGAAGAGGGTTTATTTTGAACATTCTTAGTAATACTTGTCTATATTCTCCAGTGTGTTTGGAGTGACTCTATTAATAAGAATCAGTATCATATAGTGATTAAGAGCACAGGCTCTTGAATTAGATGCTTACATTCAAATCTACCACTGAGCAGCCAGATAACCTTGCCTCTAGACACAATAAATAGTGACTATCTCACAGGGATGAAGCTTGAACTGCTACATTTAAAGTGCTTATTAGAACAGGACCCAGCATACAATACCAAATAAAGGCTGTTATTACTCAATATTCTAGAGGTACAATTGTGAGTTTAAAAAAATGTTTAAGTCCTATACAAAAGAGTTCCACATAAATAAAACAGATTCCAGTATAACTGTGTATATGGATAAGGAATCTTTAGAATAGTATCCCCCTATTCAATTCAGAAATAAAGCAATCATGTTGAATTCTAGTAGCAGAAGAGGTTAAGTGTTTGTGGGGATGCTAGAAAAAGTCTATCAGAGTCCTTTAGTGTAGCAGGAAGATTACTAAGATTATACACCTCTCTTTTGAGGCTACTGTACTTTGATCCAAAGCAGAGCTATTCAAAGAAGCATGTCAGATTTACCAAGATACTTTTGACCAACACCAACCCTGTAAGGTGTGCAATGTATACCACCAGGAAAAAAAAAACAAAACAAAAAACCTCTTACCTTCTTTTTTTGTTCTGTTGCTTTTGGTAAAAAATACAGACCATCTCTGAGGCTAAAATAAAATGTTTTTCTAAACTACCTCCATGCCAAAAAGGAAATTAAATGACTAAATTACCATCCCTTTGTTTAGCAAACAGAACACTTTTCCAGTTGTCAAGGCAACAGCTACCTCACAGTTATCTGAGCACTGCTTAAACAATTATTTTTCTAGTCAATCTACCAAGTGTCCTAACTGGCACCTAAAAACCATTAAATTCCATGGAAACACTAAAAAGCATAAGCAAATTTTAAATTAGCTATTGGTGGATAATAATCCTTCAAGAAGCCAAAGTGCCATGGAAATATATAAGTACTCAAATGAATCAACAATAATCTCTTATGTGCCTTGGGCTACAGTACACGATATATGCAAGTTTAAGAGAGGTAACAGTTTAATCACTGCTCCAAATGACTAACGTTGGCCCTGCCTAAGAAATATTCAGTTACTCAAGATATATTTTTCAAAAAGGAAAACATGCTAGATGACATTTTATTGAGGTATTTTTTAAAAACAGTAAGCATTCAAATTGACTACTAAGGCAGTGCCAGTGTAGCCAAGAGAATCAAGATATTAAATTTGATACTAAAATTCTCAGTAAGTAAATGTATTTAAACACACAGTGTGATAATAAATCTATGAAAACCATCTTTTTATATGCGACGATCTCAAAGAGGCATTAAAACAATAATGGAGATAGTTCGAACAGATCAACCCATACTACATCAAAAGGTACCAAGGATCCTTGGAGAAAGAGCTAATTTCAAAGTTGGGCAGAAAAAGTACAAGCAGAATCTAAAATATCTTATGGCAGAAGGTAAAGAAATGCTCAATGAATAATCGGAACATTTCAAAGGGACATAGGAGCCACCTTGAAGGGGCTCCTATTGGCCAAATGAGGGAAACCTTCAGCATCAAATAAGTATTGGCTGTCCCATAATCTTGTTAGGGATATATGTAAATATCAAAAGTGAATGACTTAAGATGTGTGTGTGTGTAAGTAAATTATATTCAGACAAAAAGTCAAAACCCACTCAGTAAAACTTGCAGCTATGATTCTATATTGACAAGGAAATGAATGAATGATGAATAAATAAAAAAATGTAGAAAGAGGAAAGCTCTTCCTTACAGTAAAATGTTAATAAATGTAGCAAGAATGATGGAAACAGAGAACTATCCTTTAGCAACCATCATGAAGGTGATTGGTTTCATAGAGTTGTCAATAGATCCTAAACTGATGAGTGAAGGTGTGATAAAGAATGGGATATAATATGATTCAATTATCAGTAGTGGAATGATGCCATGCACTGGGAACAAAAGCACATCCTTTCTGTGATATACATGCCAAGAATGATTTTGACGATGAGAAAAATTAGATCTATAGAATATAAGGTCAGTATTCCTTAACACGCTAAAGGACATGAAATACAGTGAAAACTGGGAAAGACTTTCAAATTGAAGCACTCTGAAGAGAGCTGATAATCAAATATAACGTGTATTCCTGGATTGAGCATGGGCCAGAAAAGGAAAAAGACTTATTAGGAAAGTTGGTGAACTTTGAAACGGTCTCGAGACTAGGATGGTAGTATTATACCAATGTGAACTTTCCGATTTAGACAGTTGAATGCACGATAAAGAGGAGTGTCTGCTGCCGTCTGTGGGGTCGCACAGAGTCGGACACGACTGAAGTGACTTAGCAGCAGCATGCTCTGCAGTATTTAGGGATGAAAGGACATCATGTCTGCAGCTTGCTCTCAAAGTCTGAAGACAGCAATAAGATGTTATGGAAAAATCCAAAAGAACTTTTCTGCCAACCCAATATATGTATACATATATAGAGATTATATGAATTCTGTGTACTATAAAGTTGAAATATATGAAAAACATTATTCTTAAACAGTATGTATTTATTGGGTATTTGTATATTTTTTCTATTAACTGCTCATATGTGTTCTTTTTTTTTTTTAGGTTTTATTTTTCAGTTTTATTTATTTTACTTTACAATATTGTATTGGTTTTGTCATACATTGACATGAATCTGCCATGGGTATACATGTGTTCCCCATCCTGAACCCCCTCCGCATCCCATCCCTCTGGATCATCCCAGTGCACCAGCCCCGGGCACCCTGTCTCATGCATCGAACCTGGACTGGCGATTCGTTTCACATGTGATAATTTACACGTTTCAATGCCATTCTCTCATATCATCCCACCCTCGCCCTCTCCCACAGAGTCCAAAAGACTGTTCTATACATCTGTGTCTCTTTTGCTGTCTCGCATACAGGGTTATCGTTACCATCTTTCTAAATTCCATATATATGCGTTAGTATACTGTATTGGTGTTTTTCTTCCTGGCTTACTTCACTCTGTATAATAGGCTGCAGTTTCATCCACCTCATTATGTGTTATCAGAGTTACTCATTTTTTAAAAAACTGAACTGTAAAAGTTCTTCCATATTAAAAAAAAATAAAAAATCAACCCTTTCCTCCAAGCAGAAGAATCCTCTCTGGATGGTACGTATTTACTAATTTTCTTCCTAAAATTTAAGTTACCTTGTGAGATGGAACCACAAATTATTTATAAGTAAATTTTAGACCCACGTCTATTAACCAGAGAGAGACCTACAAATTCACAGAGGGGTTGTCTGCCTATTCCTGGAAACTTAAATAACTCAAAAAAGACATTCTAACTAGAATGCTCATCATCTGCGAAGAGGTAAGAGAGAAATATAATGGGAAGGACATTTATTAAGTGCCACCTGTATTTAAGACAGTATTCTATGTGCCAAAAAGGAAAGGCACTTTCTCCATGTAACATAAAGGTAGACAATTTATTTTGCCCTCAGAGAAGTTAAACTTATCTGTTATCTTGCTAGTGAAATCAAAACCTTATTCAAATGAATCTACTTTAGGATAACATCACTCAGACATACCATGCTTATTTATAATGCTTAAACTTTAATAATCTCGAAGGTTCAGTTCAGTTCAGTCGCTCAGTCGTGTCCGACTTTTTGGGACACCATGAACTGCAGCATGCCAGGCCTCCCTGTCCATCACCAACTCCCGGAGTTTACCCAAACCCATGTCCATTGAGTTGGTGATGCCATCCAGCCATCTCATCCTCTGTCATCCCCTTTTCCTCCTGCCTTCAATCTTTCCCAGCATCAGGGTCTTTTCAAATTAGTCAGCTCTTCGCATCAGGTGGCCAAAGTATTGGAGTTTCAGCTTCAACATCAGTCCTTCCAATGAACACCCAGGACTGATCTCCTTTAAGATGGACTGGTTGGATCTCCCTGCAGTTCAAGGGACTCTCAAGAGTCTTCTCCAACACCACAGTTCAAAAGTGAAGGTTACAGCCAGTTCAAAACTCAGAAGCACAAAGAAAAACCATAAGCTGGCACTGTAATGATAAATGTCTTGCCATGTGGACTTGGGGTTTGGGTCTTGGTTCACTAGCTCTCTGGATATAAGCCATCACTTATTTGTTATCTGATTTCACAATGGCTGCTGTCTACTTGAACTGCTCAATGTACACATAAAGACCCTGGCAAATTTGAACACACTCTGGTTTTGGAACAAGAGACTACAATTTATTTACTGAATAACTTTGGGTATGTCTTTGGGTGTATGTCACCCCATCACTTTGATTTTTGGTTTCCTCTCTGTAGACTGATCGTGTAGGGTGCTTGAGAGTTTTAAATTAGGTAGCATGTTCAGAAACTTTTGGAGACTGACAAGTCCTGAGTAAAACACTTAGCAAATATTAGATGAAATCATATGAAATTGCTATTTTTCTGAAATCAAAAAAGGTCAAATATTGGCAATTTTATATTAGTTTCAATCTCATACTGATTTTCTCCACTTCCTTTAAGCAGCTGGGAAACCACAGACCAACACCCAAGAAACAAAATAGTCCTGTTCCACAATCTGCTCAGACGCAGTTTCTGCTCTATTGCCCATGCTCAAGACAGAGCTTTGCAGGACAAATCACTCTGGAGCTTGCAGGACTCCACCTCTGTATATCAATTCCTACTGCCAGAGAACTAGGCCTCACACAGAGATCTGGGTCCTGGGCCAAACAACGATGGACTCATTACACCACTAATGAAGCTGCAGCTATTTTCCCACCTGATGGCTGTCTGTTCACCAACCACGTTTTTGTCTGGTTTTATATTCTCAAAAATACGACCTTGGGAATTCCCTGGAAGTCCAATGGTTAGGACTGCATGCTTTCACAAGCCACGGAGCATAGCCAAAAAAATATATACAGACAAGACAGATACACAGATTTGACCTTAAAAGAAGCCATCAAAAGCAAACCATAATCTCTGATTGCTTGAAAATCTATCCATTCTTTGTCTAGTGAGCAAAAGAAACGGAACCATATAATACGTAATAAACAGAAATTCTAAGCCATAGAATGCATTCTAATTTCAGAGCCCAAGGTAACCCTTTTGGTAAACCAATGCTACAATACTCACTGCCATACTACAATACTAGCTTTGCTTGGTCCAAATGGGTACAAACATTCTGTGAAGATGAACATTTCACATGGTATTTTAGTGGTTTGTATCTGTCTTCTCTCCTAGATTGAGCAACTTAAAGCAGAAACTGCATCTTATTATCTATCTTCAGATATCCCAATCCTAGAATTGTACCTATATACAAGAGGAATTCAGGAATCATTTATTGAACCACAGAAGTTAGACATTAGTTAAGCCCTGCTAAATGGGATTTTCCTTAAGGTAAAAATTATTCACATTTCAAAAACAAAGGTCAGATAAATTGGGAGGAATCTTATATACCGAGAGGTTAAAAGCATGAGCTCTGGAATCAAGAGTATCTGGGTTCAAACTCCACATCTATGTGACCTTTGTTGTTGCTGTTTAGCTGCTAAGTCACGTCCAACTCTTTTGCAGCCCCATGGACAGCAGCCCGCCAGGCTCCTCTGTCTGTGGGATTTCCCAGGCAAGAATACTGGAGTGGGTTGCCATTTCCTTCTCCAAAGGATCTTTCCAGACCAGGGATTGAACCTGGGTCTCCTGCATTAGCAGGTGGATTCCTTACCACTGAACCACCAGAGAAGCCCGCATGTGACCTTTGGGACATGTTATTTAACTTCTCTGAGCCTAATTTCACATTTGCAAAGTGGAATTGATAACAGTAATAAAGTAAACATATGACGTGTATTTATATATTTTATAAGTAAATTATGTAATATAAAAAACATAATAAAGTTATCTATTGCACATCAAATTGTCATATGCTGATAAATCTAAAATGCAGTTTATAACTTATGCTGCTGCTGCTGCTGCTGCTAAGTCGCTTCAGTCGTGTCCGACTCTGTGCGACCCCACAGATGGCAGCCCACTGGGCTCCGCCATCCCTGGGATTCTCCAGGCCAGAACACTGGAGTGGGTTGCCATTTCCTTCTCCAATGCATCAAAGTGAAAAGTCAAAGTGAAGTCGCTCAGTCATGTCTGACTCAGCGACCCCATGGACTGCAGCCTACCAGGCTCGTCCGTCCATGGGATTTTCCAGGCAAGAGTACTGGAGTGGGGTGCCATTGCCTTCTCCGTATAACTTATGAGATGATCAAATTTTTACAGTTAATAAAAGTCCATATAGTTTTATAAAGAATAAGCTGCTAATGCGACAAGCACCAATTGTCAGATTATTTCTCTTAACAAAGAGGTATGTTCTGGCAATATGCTTTGCCGTCAAAAATTTGATTATACAGATTGTCAGCAATCTGATCCAAAGTGTGCCAAATAGGTTCTCCCTGTTAAGAATTCAAAACTGAAAGACTTGTCAATTTTCTGGTAGAGCAAGGTGGTAAAAACCTGTGTTAGCCATTTTCTGGCATGTGTAGAGAGGAGAGAAAACCAGTCTGCAAAGAAAGAGAAACAGTAATAAAGAAAAAAGGACAGACGTAGAGAAAAAAAGGGACACATATGAGCGTGTGTGTCCGTTAAGTGACTGAGAGAACCACTAGACTTAGTTTCCACTAGCTTTCCAAAAGTTAAATCTCTCCTCAAACCTGACTGGGCTCTCTACTTGCAGGTACTCAGTATCCATAAAATAAATTCACTTTTTGGCTTTCAATAATTGAGATGGTATTCTATTACTGTAACCAAATAGTCTTAATTAAACACATCAGAAAGAAGACATAAAATGTTGTATCAAGTCTACATTTACTGAGCAACCATAACGTCCTGGGCTAATTAGGACTTAGATCCTATTCATACAAATAGGAAACCAATTCCAGTTTCAAATTTTAAGTGAAATCGTCACGATATATAAAATTCTAGAAGACCAATAAAGAATAATGAGATATGGACATACAAAGTAAAACACCAGATTTTTTTAATGGTCATCTTAACTTTATTATTTAATGTGAAAATATTTGACATGAATGTTTAAGATGTGAAAGAAATATCATAATAAAACATCTCTTGAGAGTACCACCAACTGTAAAACTCCCAACACCACTGACCCTGCTTCCTCTACAAGGAAACCACTATTATGTGCATTCTGGTTATCTTTCCTATGGAAAAAACATTTTAAGAAGTTATTGAAAGTCATCAGTCATTATTACAGCAGCATTCGAAAACAACATTAAAATACAACTTCTGGTCTTCAATTTTTAAAAATCAACTTACAGGCCTCTACAGGTCTGGCTCTACACTCTTATCAACTTATTAAAAATATATTTATACTAAAAAAACAATAGCTTCTATTTTCAACAGACTTCTCTACTTTTTCCAGTCATATTTTCCAAAGCTTAGAATATCTTGCCAAATCAGAAGACAGAAACAGAGTGCTAGTCAAGAATAAGTAAGGGACAGAGAATCCCTGGAGGCCCCACAGTCAGGACTCGGCGCTTTCACTGCTGGAGCCTGGGTTTGATACTTGGTTGGAAAACTAAGATCCCACAAGCTGTACAAAAAAAATAAAGTAGAAATAATATAACTACTCAATAAAACACTAGTTAAGTGAATGAATGAACCAATCAATCAATCAAACCAGATCAAAACTGAACTACCAGTAGGCAGTTCCTGACGAGGTGCCCAGAACATACAAAAAAGAAAATATATTTTTCCTGTCTTCAAAAATTCATTATCCCATTGGACATCATGAGCAAAAGAACAAATCAATGTTTAAAGACAAATGAATTCCCCCCCTACAAGTTCAAATTAATCTATATATTCACTTATTTTTAAAAATATTCTAACCTTTAAGTGATAATATCTAATATGTGTTAGGTTTATCTGACCTAATACAATCAATGCTCTCCAAGTTCAGCAATGTTGTCAAAAGGAATTTTTTTTTTAAAGTAACTCTTCAAGGACTGCGACAGAAGACTGATTGGACACATTTAATATCATATACTCCAGATAGCATGATTTGGATGGGGGCTGGGGAGTTGCCAAAACTTTCAAATTAAAATCTCAGAAACCTCAAACTAATCTGATTCACAATTCTGAAAGACTGCAGTGAAAATAAGACCCTAGGCGGATCAGTACAGTCTCAGAATTTCAGTATCAAACCCGCTTTGCTGTCTTTTATGATGACCGTGCCCATCTTGTCACCAGCTAAACTGCCACTTTATGATCCTCGGACATGACTGCAGTCATGAAAACCATTCCAATGGTACTCCCTTCCACAAAGCATTCCCAGCTGGAGAGGGAAGCCAATAGAGTTCTTAAATTCTAGCACTTCCCTTGCTAACCGACTGTCCCCAAGAAAATATTGAAGAAGAATCCACTGGGGACTGTAATTACCGAAGTGACATGATAAATTCCAAGTGATGTGGGGAAGATTTCCTGAGCACATAAAAATATGAGGGCTCTATGATTTATCTTAAAAATAGATAAGAAAGTATGCTTTTCTAGTAACCATTTCTTAGGCTGATCTACATGAGCATGTGTCCCACGAACGTCTCAAAAGAAAAGTAGCAGGCGCACACACTCACACACACACACATACACACAGAGGTTGACAACTGTGCCATCAACTGTTGGCTCACTCTCAGCACTGTGTCAGGCATGCGCACACACACATTCCACAGAGCACAGGATGCTGGTGTGCATGAGTTTACATTTTATCATAAACGAGAAAAGAGGTTTTTAAAGTGTGCCACCAGGACCAACATCACTGACATCACCCAGGAACTGGTCAGAGATGCAAAGTCTCAGGCCCCACTCTAGGCATCCTGAGTCAGAAACTCTGGGGGACAGAATCAGCAATCTGTGTTTTAACAACTTTTCCAGAGAACTCAGATGTCCCACAGTTTGAAAACCAATGATATAGAGGCTATTTCTCTAGGAACTTGTACTAGATATATTCAGCAACTAACAGACTCTCTACTTGGTTTCCTTACTAATACAGTATCAGGTAATATGGGAGGAACACTCAAGGTGAAAGCAATTTGGGAAATTACAGCTACCATTTAAAGACTTGGGGCTTCCCAGGTGGCTCAGTGGTAAAGACTCCACCTGCAATGCAGGAGACCTGGTTCTATCCCTGGATCAGGAAGAATCCCTGGAGAAGGAAATGGCTACCCACTCCACTATTCTTGCCTGCAGAATTCCATGGACAGAGGAGCCTGGCAGGCTACAGTCTAGGAGGTGACAAAAAGTCAGACACAATTGAGCAACTAAAACTTTAAAGACTTGAGAGATGCCATGATGGTGATAATGAAAAAAAAAAAAAAAAAAAAACAGGTAACAAAGACACAGAATGAAATAACCCAATGAAAATACGTATTTAAAATAATAGAATATCAGGACTTCACTGGTTGTCCAGTGGTTAAGTCTCCCCCCTTCCACTGCAGGGGGCATGGGTTCGATCCCTGGTTGGTAACTAAGATCCCATGTGCTGCGTGGCATGGCGTGACCAAAAAATAAATAATAGAATATAGAAAAATGGCTTAAGAAGATTCTACTGAAGAAATGAGAAACTGAGATAAAGTTATCAATGTAAAGAGAAAAAACTAAGAAAAGTGAAAGCTAAGAAATCTCCAAGAAAAGAGAGTTAACACAGCAGGCCTGACTGCTATTTTTGGCCTACTTTCAAGGTTGACCCTTGGATGGCATCTGGGAGGTTGTGGGAACCTGAATTTCAGGAGGGTTCTCACAATTAATTGATAAGAGTGGCTCACTGTGCCTAAACTATATGTACAAATAATAGTTTATGCTAAATATCTGCTTTGATTCCACTATGTGCCCGGTATGGGCTTTCTAAGTGACTGCTGCTGCTGCTGCTAAGTCGCTTCAGTCGTGTCCGACTCTGTGCGACCCCACAGTCGGCAGCCCACCAGGCTCCGCCGTCCCTGGGATTCTCCAGGCAACAACACTGGAGTGGGCTGCCATTTCCTTCTTCAATGCATGAAAGTGAAAATTGAAAGGGAAGTCGCTCAGTTGTGTCTGACTCTTCGCAACCCCATGGACTGCAGCCCACCAGGCTCCTAGTCCCCAGTAAAAACCCTAGGTGCTGTGTCTCTAACAAGCTTTCCTGTTGGCAACAGTGCGATATGTGGTCACAATTCACTGCTAGAATTACCTGTGTCCTGTGACTACTGAAAGAAGACTGGAAACTTGCACCTGGCTTTCCCAACACTTCACCCCAAGCATCCTTTCCTTTTGCGGATTACGCTTTGTATCCTTAAGCCTAAGTACAACTATACACCAAGTCCTGTGAGTTCTCTCAACCAATTACCAAACCTGAGGGTGGCCTTGAGAAGTTCCAATACACTCTTACTTCAATTCAGAGTTCTCTGACAGTCACGTAACAGGGTTAAAAACACTGACCAGACCAACAAATCTGCCATGTTTATGCTATTCTTACTTGATCCATTAATAATATAAAAGATTTTAATATTATTTCATTTTCTTATTCTTTGTAATACAGCCAGTCAGTGTAACTTGAATTACACGCTCAGTCCTTGACCCATGAAGGGCAGGGCACCTTGTGACTGTCACTCAGGTAATTCCCTTTCACCACACGACAATGGTTTACTTCCTACCGGTGGTTTTAGTCTGAGAAACCGTGTGCGTTTTAAATGAAGTTCCTCCTGTCAGTACTGGAGAGTGTCAAGTTTGATTCAATGTCTCTCGGGATTCGTTGAAGATTAACAATCAAATATACAATTCTATATTTTTGTCTTTTTTTGGTTATACCAAAGTTTACACTCGGGTCTTATTTTTCAGTGTCTGAGATATCTGACTTCCCTATTGAACGGTGGTCTAATGAAGAGTGGTTCTGTTGAGACATGTCGTACGGTGTTCTACTCGTCCTCAAAAAACATAAATAAGTCACCAGCCGTTGAGATCCTTTCGACCCACTATAGATTGTTTAGAAAAGAAATGTAGTAAATTTCTGGTTCCTCTTTACAAAATTTATCATCTCGATCTGTATTTACTTCTCTTTCATTATATAATGATTGGGGCGATACATAGTTATAACAGTTGTCCCTTATTAAGAGTCCGTGTTTTTACTAGGAATTTTGAAAGGATAAACCATCATCACCACCACCGTACCGTGTGTCCCTGGGCTCAAACATTTTCACTTTAAAGTTCGTCGTCATTACCGTCGACCTCTCCCTGACCCTAGCGTCGTGACCGGAGGTCATAAGGGTTCGGAGACAAAGGTCCACCGTTGTTTGGAAAGTGAGCCGCGGGTTACTTGGACGGACTCGTACGACCTGACTTCTTCAGTGACCGCCATGTTGGGCCCTTCAGGTTTTCCAAAGTGCACGTGTGAAGTTCTACTTTTATTTCGATCTATAACACACATAAGGACCATTTCGACTGTACCCTTGACGTCTAAGAGACACGGTGCATATAGTCTTTGAATTCCACTTTTTGGTGAATAACTCAAAATGATAAATGACTTCTATTTAATAGAATATAAAAGGGTTACGTGTCGTCAAATGTTACGGAAAATTTTATATATAAGAACGTAGTGTGTGTGTTTTTTATGAAAGGATAAACCCATTTTATTATCCGAACCCTATACGTATTACTAAGTCCTTTCTCCCCTAGATCATACTTTATTTCCTCTTCCGTTACCGTGGGGGTGAGGTCATCAGAACGGACCTTTTAGGGTACCTGTCTCCTCGGACCATCCGACGTTGCAGTCCATGGGGTCGCTAAGAGTCGGACACGACTGAGGAACTTCACTTTCACTTTTCACTTTCATGCATTGGAGAAGGAAATGGCAACCCACTCCAGTGTTCTTGCCTGGAGAATCCCAGGGACGGGGGAGCCTAGTGGGCTGCTGTCTATGGGGTCGCACAGAGTCGGACACGACTGAAGTGACGTAGCAGCAGCAGCAGCAGCAGCAGCATGAAATATGGACAAACACTGAAATACTAGAATTTGGTGGCATGTTAGGAATTAAAGTCATCAAAAACACAATCACTATGTAAAGCATAATGGTGCTTAACAAGGCTCTGCCCTTAACACTGTGACATCACGTGAAACTGTTCACAACCCTGACTTTACTTATTCATATTCTCAACAGCCTTACTTTAGCCCTGTACTGATTTTATCCCTCACTGCTATCTCTAACTCACAGAAGGTAATATTTCGCTCTAGATTACTCCAGCGGATACAACTAGCAAACAGCAACTTTCTGCTCATTAGTCTTTGGGATAACAGTATGTAAATTTAGTCAACAGAAAATTAGTTCAACAGGTGTGTCAGATTTTGAAAGCACAAGAAGGAAAACAAAGATGTTGTAAACAATGGATGAAGACTACTTTATATATAGGGATAGTTATCCTGAAAGTCACAAAAGTGTTTCTGTAGGTCTCTGAAGACCCTGCAACTAAAGACAGAATTTTTAGAGATATATAGATATACCTATATATATGTATATATGGCTCAGATGGTAAAGCGTCTGCTTGCAATGTGGGAGACCTGGGTTCGATCCCTGGGCTACCCACTCCAGTATTCTGGCCTGGAAAATTCCATGGATAGAGGAACCTGGCGGGTTACAGTCCATGGGGTCACAAAGAGTCAGACATGACTGGGTGACTAATGCTTTCACTTTCTTTATGTAGGCAAATAGGAAAATTACTATTACCCACTGGTTTAATAAAGCAAACAGAGGCAGAACTTTAAGTGGTTTTAAGGTCACAGCCAATCAGAGGCAGGAAAAGAGCTTAAATTCAGATTTTTACTCAATGTCATTCTGTGCTATCAGGTAGTAACAAACTATCACCATTTAAAAATTTATCTATAACTAATATACAAGTTAAAATATCTACTCATTTAGGAGTCACCGTTAAAAATGCTTAAAAGAAAAATTATAACAACCATTCTAAATACACACAGACACACACACAGGTAAAGACTTAAAAGGATATATAATAAAATGTTAATAGCAGTTATCTCTACAATGTCTGAATTATGAGTAATCTTCTTTCTGTCTGCTGCTGCTGCTAAGTCACTTCAATCGTGTCTGACTCTGTGTGACCCCATAGACGGCAGCCTACCAGGCTCCCCTGTCGCCTGGCAAGAACACTGGAGTGGGTTTCCTTCTCCAGTGCATGAAAGTGAAAAGTGAAAGGGAAGTTGCTCAGTCGTGCCCGACTCTTCACGACCCCATGAACTGCAGCCTACCAGACTCCTCCATCCTTCTGGAGTGGGGTGCCATTGCCTTCTCCTTTTTTCTAAATTTGCTAAATTTCTACTTTTCTAAATTTTCCATATTTTCTATAATGAGTTTTTTATAATAACCAGAAACCAAGTGAAATGTTTATTTTATTATAAAGTTATAAAATAATTTGAAATCATAAATTACGTATGAAATTCCAATAGTTAATACGTAAAAGAACAGTTATGACATGAAAGAATTTTTTTTAATTCAATCTGAGATTCCTTTACTTTAAGAAGGGCATAAAATTTACTTAGGGGGTAATTAAGATATTCCGGAAACCCTCTTAGCGTAACTTTGTACATATAATAGTGTGCACTTTACTTAGCGGTCAGGTCCAAACTACGCACTATGTCCCAGCTTGGGGCTGGTGCATTGGGATGACCCAGAGGGACGGGGAGGGGATGGGGAGGGTGGAGGGAGGGGGGTTCAGGATGGGGAACACATGTAACACCCATGGTGGACTCATGTCAATGTATGGCAAAACCAATACAATATTGTAAAGTAAAAAATAAATAAATAAAATAAATTAAATAAATAAATAAATAAATAAATAAATAAATAAGGCCTAACACTCTATCTCCAAGTACAATGTAAAATCATCTTAAGGTGCAATGTGATAAACTGATCTGATAGTGAAATTCAATTAGTTATTTCACTGACTTTCACCTTTTCATACTTATATGACAAGAATATCTTTAAAAATATAATGTGACTATTGTTCATTATTTCAACTAAATATTAAGTGATTTAGTTGTAAATGACTTACATTTTCACCTCAACTTGGTTTTTAACTTTGCCAAAATCTCCCTATTTACTGCATAACCTACTGTCATTAACCCTATTGTCAACAGGCCGTATTGTCATTACCCTGGTTTTCAAAAGAAAGTAATTACACTTCTTCCACAAAGATTAAAATGCTATATTTGGTTAACCAGAGAACAGGCAATGTATAAATACTTCTGTATTTACTCTTACATCTCAGATTTAAGTGGGCACGAAGGTTTATCAATAATACAGTCACTATCATCAAGAATAGGGTCAACAGGAATGAATCTGAGAAAATGTAAAATATTGTAAATTGCTTAATTATACTTTTGGTTCTCCAAAAAAAAAAAAAAAGAATAGGGTCAAATTAAGTTTACAACAATCTTTTAAACAATACTGAAATACCAAGACATTAAGGCCTGATGTTAGAAAAAGACACAAAACGTACTGAGTATCTAGAAGTGACTCACTTTTCCCAAAAGTTCCCCAGAACCTAAGTTTTACGGTATACTCAAATAATATAGCCATTCAGTACAATACAGTTCAGCCCTCAGTTGTGTCCGACTCTTTGCAGCCCCAGGGACTGCAGCATGCCAGGCCTCCCTGTCCATCACCAACTCCCAGAGCTTGCTCAAACTCATGTCCATCGAATTGGTGATGCCATCCAACCATCTCATCCTCTGTCAGCTATTCAAATGATTACCCAAAAAATACAAACCTTCTATTAACTATCATCAGCATAAAATCCTAAAGTAACATTTATGATGCTAACCTAAATGCTTCCATAGTCTCAATGAGATAATGTAAAAGAAGGTACAAGTAAATAGAGGAATAAATACATAAAGGAATGAAACTCTTAATGACAACTTGACCTTTTGTCTAACTCACAAACTTAACATTATCAGCCCCAATCCCACAAATAGAATGCCCTAAACTGATAATTTCTTCAACAGGCACTCAGCATAAATTTTGATGCACCATTTCTGTGGTTTCTGGAATCTTGTTTTTTTTTTTAATGTATATTTTCTTTTAAAGAACTTATTAGTCTCCTCTTTCAGCCAAAATGGAGTAACAAGCAACCAGATTCTCCAGCCTAAAATAAAAAAACAAAATTCTTTAAACACACTGCTTTCAAGTCACTGAACCTCAGGCAAAAAAGGACAGAGATTCTTCAAAAGACAGAAAACAAATAAAGTGAGTAAAAGTTTCCCTGGTGGCTCACACAGTAGAATGTGCCTGCAATGCAGGAGACCTGGGTTCAATCCCTGGGCTGGGAAGATATCCTGGAGAAGGGAATGGCTACCCACTCCAGTATTCTGGCCTGGATCACAAGGAGTCAGACACGACTGAGCGACTTTCACTTTTTTACTTTACTGCCCTGAGTGCTAGCAGGCCATGGAACACTGAGTGGGAACTGAGGCAAAAGTCTAAGACTTCTTTGAAGAAGCAGAGATAAGAGACTAGGGAGGCCAAAGTAGCCAGAATTCATACAACAGACTACCAGGAAGGAGAATGCTGCACAGAAAGAGAATCCTGGAGATGGGCAAAGAGTTGCCCTCAACAATTCAGCAGAGGACTTACCAGCACATGCATGGGAGGAAACCAACCAAGGCCATGCAAAGAACCACCGGAAAGGATTAAATGGAACAGCGCCTGGTGTTTACATGAAGCCAAAAAAAGTGTTTGTTCCTGCCAGCCAAACTAAAAAGACTCATAATTTATGAGCAGTGTACCCAGGAAGGTCTTATCTTAGAAAATAATTAAATAGCCCTTGTCTGAGCTCCTGACCTGCCTAATAAATTTTAAAAGTAAGATCCCAAAAGACCAAACTGTATCCAAGTAACTTTACATCCTAAGAAAAAGACTAGGAAGATTTATAGAACTGTAGAAATATCCAGTACCCAAAATGGCAAAATTCACAATATCTGGCATCCGATCAAAGATTAAAAGGCATAAGAGGTAGGAAAACATGATACACAGTGAGAATAATTGATCACTCAAAACTGATCCAGAACTGTCACAAACGTTAGAATTAGCACCTAAGGACATCAATTACTTGTAAGTGTATTCCATATGTTCAAAAAGTCAAACAGAGACAATAGAAAATATTTTTAAAGGACTCAAATTTCTAAATATGAAAACTACAAAGTCTGAGATTAAAAAACACTAGATGAGGAAAAGATCAGTGAACTTGAAGACACAGTAATAGAAATTATTCAAAATATACAGAAAAAAGAACCCCCACCTCTCTACAAAAAAATGAGAAGAGCATGAGGAAGGTGCCGCACAACTTTCAAAAGTCTAACAAACGTTGCTGGAGTCCCTAAGGAAAGAGAAAAAAATAAAGAATTTTTCAAGAAATTATGGCCAAAGTGTTTCCAAACTAGACGAAAACTATAAATGTAGGTAGGGATCCAAGAATGGCACCCCACTCCAGTACTCTTGCCTGGAAAATCCCATGGACAGAGGAGCCTGGTAGGCTGCAGTCCATGGAGTCTCAAAGAGTCGGACACGACTGAGCGACTTCACTTTCACTTTCACGCATTGGAGAAGGAAATGGCAACCCACTCCAGTGTTCTTGCCTGGAGAATCCCAGGGACGGGGAAGCCTGGTGGGCTGCCATCTATGGGGTCGCACAGAGTCGGACATGACTGAAGCGACTTAGCAGCAGCAGGGATCCAAGAAGTTCAACAAATCCCAAGCAAAAGTAAATAATGCTATCAACAAACTCAACCTGAACCCAACACAAAGAAAATATACATTCTCTTCAAACGCGCACAAAACATTCACCAAGAATATATTCTGAGTCACAATTAAGTATCAGATAAGTTTGAAAGCATTTAAGTTACTCAAAGTATGACCAAAATGGAATTAATTTAGAAACCAACAACAGAAAGATCTCTGAAAAGTCTACAAACATTTGGAAATTTAGTAACACATGTCAAAATAACCCATGAGTAAATGAAGAAATAAAAGGGAAAATTAAAAAGTATTCTGAGCAGAATGAAAACAAAAACACAAAGCACTGCAAAGTGTGGGACATTGCTAAAGCACCACTTAGGCGTATATTTATAGCACTAAACATGTACATAAAAAAAGGAACTTTTCAAATCAATGACCTTCAACTTGTACCTTAAGAAACCAGGAAAAAAACAACACAACCGAAAGTAAGTAGACGATATAAAAATTAACATGAATATTAATGAAAATAGAAAAATAGAGAACATCAAGAAACAAAATCTGACTTCTTGAGCTCAACAAAATTGCTAATCTAGACAAATGGATCATGAAAAAAGAGGGAAGATTCAAGTTACCATTATCAGGAATAAAGGAAGTGTTACCACTATAGAGTGTACAAATATTAAAAGGATAATAAAGGAATATAACATTCAATTTCATGCCAATAAATTCAACAATTAAGAGAAAACGGACAAATCCCTTGAAAGAAACTACAACAGCAGCACACTCAGTAAGAAATGAAAACTGAAACAGACGATTTATTTTAAAAATTGAATCTGCAGTGTAAAACTTTCTCATAAAGAAAACCATACCCAAAAAGCTTCACTGGTGAAGTCTATGAAACATTTAAAACAGACATGATAATCTACAGAAAAAAACCCATGGAACTAACTAATACTAAGTGGTTTTAGCAAGATCACAGGGTTCACAACCAACATAGCTAAATCAATTGTATTCCTATATACAAAAGAATGAGAAATTAAAAATTTTAAACGATACCATATACAATTGAATAAAAAATTGGGGGATAATTCTGGCAGTACTCTGAGAGTACTACCTGATGTATCATGATTCCCTTACACAAGCAGTTTTCAAACTGTGAGTCAAACCCTCTTAACGGACTGTGAATGGAATCTGGTGGGTCCTCACTAGCAGTTTTTAAAAATGAAGTAGAAAAGATCAGAAAATACCAGAGTGAAATAAACATGGCGTAATTATTACTTTGTGAAATGTGTGTTTCCATTGTTTATGTGTGTATATATGGGGCTGTTACACAAAATTTGTGTTCAAAAAAAGTTTGAAAGACTTTTATACTGTATTATAATACCCCTGGAACCTTTTTTTTTCCTTATGAAAACCCCACCAAGATGCTTGGCTGAGGGTTAGGCCAAAGTAAAAGATGAGCACTCCAACTGTGAGTACTGGCCCTGAAGCAAGGAACTAGAGAGGTGTGGGTACTGGAAAGTGTATTCTAATCAAATATTCAGAATCAAGAATCAGGCAGGAATAGCCTCTGTGCTCCAGCCATGCCAGGCTTTCACCACTTCCATTTCTCCCAGCCAAAGGGCCTCTGGCCGCAGAGCATCCCACCTTCTAGTTTTCCAGCTGGAAACTGCTATTCATTTGACAAAGTTTTGCTCAAATATAAAGGCTTTTCTGAGTTTCTAGACAATGTTCTGTATTGGTCTTACCTTTTGTTGGTCAGAGCACACAGATTCTCCCATCAGTGTTTTTACTCTACTTACGTCATGATATATCTTTCCACCATCCCTCCACCTATCTGTGAACCACTCATATTTAAAGAAAATGGCTAAAGACTTGCAGTTTCCCATCTAGCCTGTAAGGAGATCAGTAGTCATCACTCCCATTCCCACAAGAAAACAAACAAACTGAAGAGCAGCAGTCTTCTTAGATCTATTAGAGAACTGGGGTTACAAAACCAACCACTGCCCCCCAAATTGGTGACAAACAGACAAATACAGAAAACCACAATTTATCAGAGAAGCGGGAGCACAGGAAAAGAAACCCCTGCTGGAGCTAGTCAGGTGTCAGTGATGAAGTGCTGGAGGCTCACTGTGGACATTGTGAGAGTTAACAACTCCAAGGGGACTCAGTATTCGGGGAGCCCCCACGCTTTCAGGCACTCGAAATGAGGACTCATGGGGAAATGAGGGTCTCACAGCGAAGATCAGAGAAAAATCTCCCTGATGCTCTGGCAGGGAGAGAGAGAACTTTTTTACCCATTTTGAAACATGGCCAAAGCATTCTATTCTTCTTAACAAAACTTGCCCTCAAGAGAAACAATCAGAGCCTAATCTGTTGGGGTTTTACTAGAGCCTAACTGATCTGGCTCAGAGAAGGCAATGGCACCCCACTCCAGTACTCCTGCCTGGGAAATCCCATGGGCGGAGGAGCCTGGTAGGCTGCAGTCCATGGGGTCGCTAAGAGTCAGACTGAGTGACTTCACTTTCACTTTTCATTTTCATGCATTGGAGAAGGAAATGGCAACCCACTCCAGTGTTCTGGCCTGCAGAATCCCAGGGACGGTGGAGCCTGGTGGGCTGCCAACTATGGGGTCGCATAGAGTCGGACATGACTGAAGTGACTTAACTAGTTAGCTAACTGACCTGGCTAAGTAAAATACCCAACTCCAGCCAAGGTCATAGCCAAAGGACACCAGTGCACCAAAGAATGAGACCTGATCACAGGGCTATGGAACGCGTCCCCTCCCCCCACACCTTGGCTGATATCTGGAGAACTGCATAGTAACAGCGGATTACAAATCAAAGAACTGCACATATCAGACTCACTTAAGAAATCTCTAGGAAAACCCGAAGACAAAAGCAAGGACACCAAAGGAAATTTTAGCCTGACATCTACAGCTATACCAACAGTAAACAAAGCTTAGCTTTCATACAATAAACATCAACCCACCTATTAAAGGCCGCAGTTCCTTATACCCAGTACATCATGTCCAGCCTTTAATAAAAATTACAAAGCACGCTAACCGGGTTTGAAGAAAGAGACCATGTATCAGAACCAGACTCAGCTGTGGCAGATGCTGGAATTATAGGACAGGGACTTTAAAGTAAATGGCAGGCATCAGCCCAACTGCGCTTAATACTTCAGCATACAAATATTGCCTTTTTAGTTTTCAAACTAAAAACCATATCACTTGCCCAGAAATCTGAAACTGAAAAAGGAACTGTCCATCCTTTGTAATAATAACAATAAATTATTTTATCCTTGAAGTGTGAGGTGGGGGGAAGGATTAGGTATAGAATACTAGAACCCAGCAGCAAACTTTTCTCTTTTCCTGTTTCCTTTTTCCTCTACCCATTTCCCTATCTCTTCTACTCCCTCTATTGCTAGGTGGAGAAAGAACAAGCGAAGGACAAGAAGAAAATGGCTGAGAGGGGCATGCATGATAAGCTTAACCATCCACTGATTCACGTATTTGACCTAAAGCTGATAATATACAGGAACTGAACAGGAACGGGGTTCACAATCTGAGACAAAGTCTAGTGGAGGTGTCAGTTAAACAAGTGAGCAATTATAGCACATAGATAACTACTGTGACCATGTTCTGTATAAAGGGAGATAAATCAGTCTTAGGGTATCAGGGAAGGTGGTCAAGGAAATGGAATCAAGATGTTCAGACAGTCTGAAATGAGAAATACACTCTGGAGAACTGGAGTGCAAGGGGAAATGTGGCAATACAGAAGCTCTAATTATTAATGATCATATTGAGAAGCATTTTGACCACCAACAGACAAGCAGGACCTGACAGCAACAGAACCATTACAAAATTTTGTGCGTAGGATTGACATAATCTGATGTAGGTCTTAGATCACTGTGGCTGCCATGTAGAAAATGGAAGAACTAGAAGAACACAACACAGAACCAAGAGACCATTCAGTTCAGTTCAGTCGTTCAGTTGTGTCTGACTCTTTGTGACCCCATGGACTGCAGCACGCCAGGCCTCCCTGTCCATCATCAACTCCTGGAGTTTATTCAAACTCATGTCCATTGAGTCAGTGATGCCATCCAACCATCTCATCCTCTGTCGTCTCCTTCTCCTCCTGCCCTCAATCTTTCCCAGCATCAGGGTCTTTTCAAATGAGTCAGTTCTTTGCATCAGGTGGCCAAAGTATTGGAGTTTCAGCTTCAACATAAGTCCTTCCAATGAATATTCAGGGCTGATTTCCTTTAGGATGGACTGGTTGGATCTCTGTGCAGTCCAAGGGACTCTCAAGAGTCTTTTCCAACACCACAGTTCAAAAGCATCCATTCTTCAGCACTCAGCTTTCTTTATGGTCCAACTCTCACATCCATACATGACTACTGGAAAAACCGTAGCCTTGACTAGATGGACCTCTGTTGGCAAAGTAATGCCTCTGCTTTTTAATACGCTGTCTTAGGTTGGTCATAACTTTTCTTCCAAGAAGCAAGCATTTTTAAATTTCATGGCTGTAGCCACCATCTGCATTGATTTTGGAGCCCCCAAAAATATAGTCGCTCACTGTTTCCCCAACTATTTGCCATGAAGTGATGGGACCAAATGCCATGATCTTAGTTTTCTGAATGTTGAGCTTTAAAGCTAACCTTTTCACTCTCCTCTTTCACTTTGATCATGAGGCTCTTCAGTTATTCCCTTTCTACCATAAGTGTAGTGTCATCTGCATATCTGAGGTGATTGATTATTTCTCCTGGCAATCTTGATTCCAGCTTGTGCTTCTTCCAGCCTGGCATTTCTCATGATGTACTCTGCATATAAGTTAAATAAGCAGGGTGACAATAAACAGCCTTGACGTACTTCTTTCCCGATTTGGAACCAGTCTGTTGTTCCATGTCCAGTTCTAACTGTTGCTTCTTGACCTGCAAACAGACTACTCAGAAGGCAGATCAGGTCGTCTGGTATTCCCATCTCTTTAAGAATTTTCCACAGTTTGTTGTGATCCACACAGTTGAAGGCTTTGGAGTAGTCAATAAAGCAGAAGTGGATGTTTTTCTGGAATGCTCTTGCTTTTTCTATGATCCAGCTGATGTTGGCAATTTGATCTCTGGTTCCTCTGCCTTTTCTAAATCCAGCTTGAACATCTGGAACTTCAGTTCACATACTGTTGAAGCCTGGCTTGGAGAATTTTGAACATTACTTTGCTAGCGTGTGAGATAAGTGCAATTGTGTGGTAGTTTGAGCATTCTTTGGCATTGCCTTTCTTTGGGACTGGAATGAAAACTGACCTTTTCCAGTCCTGTGGCCACTGCTGAGTTTTCCAAATTTGCTGGCATGTTGAGTGCAGCACTTTCACAGCATCATCTTTTAGGATTTGGAATAGCTCAACATCCTATCACTTCCACTAGCTTTGTTTGTAGTGACGCTTCCTAAGGCCCACTTGACTTCACATTCCAGGATGTCTGGCCTTAGATGAGATATCATACCATCGTGATTATCTGGGTCGTGAAGATCTTTTTTGTATAGTTCTTCTGTATTCTTGCCACCTCTTCTTAATATCTTTTGCTTCTGTTAGGTCCATACCATTTCTGTCCTTTATTGTGCCCATCTTTGCGTGAAATGTTTCCTTGGTCTCTCTAATTTTCCTGAAGAGATCTCTAGTCATTCCCATTCTGTTGTTTTCCCCTATTTCTTTGCATTGATCACTGAGAAAGACTTTCTTATCTCTCCTTGCTATTCTTTGGAACTCTGCATTTGAATGGGTATATCTTTCCTCTTCTCCTTTGCTTTTCGCTGCTCTTCTTTTCACAGCTATTTGTAAGGCCTCCTCAGATAACCATTTTGCCTTTTCTCATTTCTTTTTCTTGGGGATGGTCTTGATCCCTGTCTCCTGTACAATGTCACAAAACTCTGTCCATAGTTCTTCAGGCACTCTATCACGTCTAATCCCTTGAATCTATTTGTCACTTCCATTGTATAATCCTAAGGGATTTGATTTAAGTCATACCTGAATGGTCCAGTGGTTTTCCCTATTTTCTTCAATGTAAGTCTGAATTTGGCAATAAAGAGTTCATGATCTGAGCCACAGTCAGCTCCCGGTCTTATTTTTGCTGACTGTATAGAGCTTCTCCATCTTTCGCTGCAAAGAATATAATCAATCTGATTTCGGTGTTGACCATCTGGTGATGCCCATGTGTAGAGTCTTCTCTTGTGTTGCTGGAAAAAGGTGTTTGCTATGACCAGTGCTTTCTCTTGGGAAAACTCTATTAGCCTTTGCCCTGCTTCATTCTGTACTCCAAGGCCAAATTTGCCTGTTACTCCAGGTATTTATTGCCATAATCTGGAATGAAATATAAGGTAGATAGAGAAAGAAGGACTGAATGGAAACATCACTGCTAGTTTCCATAAGAATAGATCTGATCCTGGGCCAGTAAACTAAGAAAACTGAACTAGAGAGATATCCAGACTGTAGAAGTTGTAGAAGAAAAGAGGAGAAGAAGCGAAGAAAAGAAAATTTCAGATGAGGATATAAGAGAACAAATCTATATTTACTATCCTGCATGATATTAGAAACAACTAGTATTCATATGGGAAAAGATTTACTTATTTTTATTCTTGTATTTGCCCTAAGGTGATGAAAACACATATCAAGTAAATAAATCAGCAAACTAGTAAAACATATCTTTATTCTCTACCTAGTGATTCAACTAGCAGCCAGTATTTTCATTAAGAACTATTAAATGAGCCTGACAAAATGAAATCATATTCTGACTGAATTCTTGGTCTCAAAGAATTTACTCCTTTTTCCATCACAGACATTAATACATGAATTCATCATTGGCTTTATGAAAATACAGAAATACAAAAGTACACAAAAGTACACGCAGTTTTTCTTCATTTCTCTTCTCACATCCCTCATCAACAAGACTACTGTCTTCTATTCATACTATCCTTCCAGTCCCCTTACTCTGCACTTACAAGGATACATGTACAATACCACATACTTTTATTGCCAAAGTATGTGTGAAATTAGCTTTTAGCTACACAATCTATGAATATCTTATCCTTGTATAAATAATAAAACTTTAAAAGAGAGTTCTAAGTTACCATACACAATCCCAAACCACTTCCCACTGGTAATCACTTTTATCATTCGGGGATATGTCTTTCCAGGTTTTTTTCCAGAATTTTCCATTTATATACATGTCTATGTGTCCATATATAGGATTTCTGTGAATATATTTTTCATAATTGGTACTATGTTTAACACATTGCCTTTCAAATTTGTTTCTTTCACAGAAAAAATGTATTGGAGATCTTTCCAATCAGTAAATACTATCAAATTACTTTTGTGATATAATCATTGTAGGAATTTACGATGGTTCAACTTTTCTACTAATGATATAAGTGGTGTCCAGTTTTTCAATATCACAAACAGGCTGCAATAGACATAATTAGAACATGCTTCCTCGTGCACCTGTGCAAGTGGTGCTCTAGGGCAAATGTCAAGGACGATGCAGAACTGGTACTTTAAGAGATAATGGAAATTCTTCAAGAATTTCTGAAATTTAATTCTGTTGCCGTGAAGATCAATACATAATGGAAAAAGATTATTATTTACAGCCAAGTATTCTATTCTGGGGGGCTTCCCAGGTGGCACTAGTGGTAAAGAACCTGCCTGCCAATGTCTCTGATGTAAGAGACAGGGGTTTGATCCCTAGTCCAACAGGATCCCCAGGAAGAGGGCATGGCAACCCACTCCAGTATTCTGGCCTGGAGAATCCAATGCACAGAGGAGCCTGGTGGGCTACAGTCCATCCATAAGGTGGTAGAGTCAGACATGACTGAGCAACTAACACTTTCACACTGTCACATTCTATTTTTGACCAAAGCTTTTCTAGTAGTACTGCAGGAGTCTCACAATCTGGCACCTTGAACACAAATCACCATTAATTTCCTCACCAGTTATTAGCAATTATGTATCTTAATGGTCTTGGGAAAAACATGGATTAAGTGTGGTGGTAACTGTCAAAATTTTAAAAACATGCATACCACAGCCCCAAGAATATACACCAAAATTTATCCAACAGATATACTTGTATATGTGTCAGATAACATGTTCAAAGGTATTTGTTACAGATGCAAGTCAGTAGATCTGGCTAAATCTCTAACTTAATTCAAACTGGTGATGAGTTAATGACCTTGGAAGGATATTCAATATAGGCCTTACTTTAAATAATTAATAAACTCAAAGTTCAGAACCTATAAAAGGAAATATTGATAAATTTAGCAATAAAAAACTACATGACAAACAAAAACTACACAAAGCAAGCAAATCGAAACACAAATGACAAACTCTAAAAGGATTATAATTCGTATCTCTACAGAGTTAATCTCTGATTTTAAAGAACACCTAGAAATGAGTCATTTTTAAAAGGACTAACTACTGAACAGAAAAATGAACATAAGAAGAGATAGTTGACATAAAAATAAATACAAGTAAATGGCCCTTAAATGTATAAAAAGAAGATCAAAGTCATTTATAACAGAAATGCAAATAAAATGACTCCAAGATATCATCTTCCACTAGCAGACTGGCAGAAGTTCAGAAATCTGGTAACATACTTGGCTGGTAATGTTTGGGAAAGCAAACAATTATGCTGCAGGGGAGAATATAAGTCTGTATAACCTATATGGGGAAAAAATTGCAATAATTATACAAAAAAATGTATATATACCCTTTAAATCAGTAACCCTACTCCTGGAAACTTATCCTATAGATACTCTTGCATAGGTATGAAATAATGTATGTATAAAGTTACCTCACCTCAGAATTGTTTGTAAAAGAAAAAGGTCAACAGCAACCCAAACATCCAAAAATAGGGGAGTGGTTTTAAAAAACTACATCACATCCATAAAACTGACTAGCACAGAGCTGGCAAAAACAAGTGTGGTGCTCCAGGGTTACCTGAGGCTAAAGATGGGAGTAAGCACTGACTGCACATGGGCAGGAAGTAACTTTTTAGGGGTGATAAAAATGTTGCAAAACTGGACTGTGGTGATAAAGGTATAACTCGATGCATTTATTTTAAAATCATTGGTTTTTACATTTATAATGGTTTAATTTTTTGATGTAAAAATTATACCTCAAAAGAGTGATAGAACACATGAATGAGGGCACTCTCTACGTACTGGTACAGAAACATTTCCCAGATGTGTTAAGCAACAAATCTGAAAAGTGCAGAATATAAGTATGACTTAAAAACTGAAGGTAAAAAAAAAAAAACAGAGAGAGAGGAATAAGAAGGCAAATCTGTGTTTGTTTTTCTCTGCATAGGAAATACCGGAATGATGATGATGCATAATAAACACCAGCAGAAAGAAGGAAATTCAAAAAAATGGAGGGAAAAGATGGGATGCAAGTTTTTTTTTTACTGTATTACTTTATGTATTTTTAAAAACTTATCAGCCATGTAAGTGTTTTAACCTTTAGGAAAATTAAATGAAAAAAATAGATATCTGGACTGCAACAATATGAATATATCTGCAAATAAGTTATATGCTTCTGTATTTCATTACATATTATAGGTGAGACAGTTTTGCAGTCATCCTGATTGTCCCCAAGAGTCTGCCTTTGTGAAGTATTTGTAGACATATGCCTACAAAAACCTCATATCCGTAATATTCTGGGAATAGTTCCAAACATTCATTTCCAAGGCTGTTGATTTATGTATCGACAAAGGCTCTTGAAAATTCCAAACTTCCCAGGTTATATCTACAGTGACATCTGGAAAAAACAAACCAAAAAATCCTTTTTTAAAATCACATGACCCAGTTTGATATTGAGGAGGTCAATTCATCAAGGATACCTATAAAACCTCAATTCTGACTTCTTACACTTTACTGAGCGAGATAAATGAATATACCAATTTGTAGGTAACAGTAACACAACAGGTATAAAGTGGACCCAAAGTCTCTGTTGGGCAGAAAAACTGGAAATGAGTCCTCTGGGAATATACATACAGGGAAGAAAAGTTGAAGTGCCAAGAGAAGGTAGTGAGCTCAAACGAAGACAAAGCTCTTGTAAGATTACACAATACACTCCTCATATGTACACAGCTATACCCCTCCTAAGACCTACAGAGCATCTACAAAGACTCCCCTGCTCACTCATCATGTGCCAGGCATTATGCTTTAGTAATATTTTCCAGTAGTCATGTATGGATGTGAGAGTTGGACTGTGAAGAAGGCTGAGCGCCAAAGAATTGATGCTTTTGAACTGTGGTGTTGGAGAAGACTCTTGAGAGTCCCTTGGACTGCAAGGAGATCCAACCAGTCCATTCTGAAGGAGATCAGCCCTGGGATTTCTTTGGAAGGAATGATGCTAAAGCTGAAACTCCAGTACTTTGGCCACCTCATGCGAAGAGTTGACTCATTGGAAAAGACTCTGATGCTGGGAGGGATTGGGGGCAGGAGGAGAAGGGGGTGACAGAGGATGAGATGGCTGGATGGCATCACCGACTCGATGGACGTGAGTCTGAGTGAACTCCGGGAGTTGGTGATGGACAGGGAGGCCTGGCATGCTGCGATTCATGGGGTCGCAAAGAGTCAGACACGACTGAGCGACTGAACTGAATATTATTCCATTTAACCTCATGACAACACTGTGACATAAATAGTGTTAGCCTTGGTATCTAGGTACAGTAACTAAGGACTGACATTACACAATTCAATGTCAGAGTCACGGCTAAATAAATAAATAAATATATATATATGCAATAACAGAGGATTTCTACTTTTCCTCAGATTTTTATACATTTGAATTAATGATCACTAACAAACTTTTTGGAAGTGGAAAATTTTACAGTTAATGAAGTAGTACAATTTGATAAAAAAAAAAAAAAAAATCAAACATTTTAACAATACAAAGTAGACACTAAACATTTTCTATACTCCCACCACCATTAACAACTTGATACAGGTCCTTCCAGACCTTTTCCAAGAAGAATCAACACCAAATGTGCCCGCTTCAATAAAACTGCTTAAAAGAAAAAATAAAACCAACACCATCAATATACCAGTCTATACCCCTTAAGTATAGTAAATCAGTACTTTAAAAAAAAAAAAAGCCAATTCAATGAGATAAAGTATGAGATAAAGTATCTCAACCTATGAGATAAAGTATCTTACTTATCTAAATAGTACCAGTGTAAGCAAAAGCAAACCACTGATGGAACTTACGTAAGCCAGCACACAGAATATTCTAAAAGCACAGATACTGAAAAAACAAACAAAACAAAGAGGAAGGCTGAGAGGAAGGCAGGGCCAAATAAAGTCTAGCGCCCAGCACAGCAGCACAGCCAGTTTCGTCACCGCCTACCTACTCAAGAGCTTATTTTAACATCTATTTCCATGGCAGCCAGGCATTCAGCAAAATTACACATACAAAAAACTTTTGGGATAAGATTCCTTCTTTCTCGTCCAATAGAAAAGTGCCCCATCTGGCAAATTTAAGCCACATAATCTAAAACTTTGACTCTGTGTTGTGATTTCAATATATCAGCCTGTAAGACATCTTTAAATAGTTGTTAACTGACTAGGGAGGAGGGTGGAATTATTTACTGATTATCTGCAAACATCACAATCACAACTTTTAAGCAATTATATATCCATTTGCCTTCTCATGATAAAATCCAGTAAAACATTAGAAATTCTAAGAAGCAATATATAAGCAAGAACTATTTACTGCCATCTAGCAGCCATCCACTGGACTTTTAAATTTGAACCTTAAAAACTCGTACAAGCAGATATTAAATTTTAAAACATATGGTAAAATGATACATTGCTTTAGTTAGTGATAGACTATTGGGAGAATTATGATGTGTCAAACAGCAGCATCTTTAAAAAAAAATACCCCTAGCATTTTGAAACAATGTAAATATTTTTTATCAAAAAATTAATAAGGAAAAATTAGAGTATTCCTGAAAAATCAAAAGCAAAGTGAAGTAAATGATCTGTTTTTCAAGTTGGCAGGATAAGCACATAGGAACAATTATTTCAAGCCAATTTAAAATAAGTATTCTGTTCTTATATCCCTAGTGGAATATAGCCTAAGGACAAAAATAACATAAAGGAATCTTAAGTTGCATTAATTAGTCTTCTTATGACTAGTAAGATGTATTATTTCAAAATGTATATATGTTATATGCAATATATGCTTAAGTTGCTAGGAGTATTTTTAGCATAAAATAAAAAAGATACAAATAGAAAATAAGTCAAAATCAAAACTCTGGGGCTTCCCTGGTGGCTCAGTGGTAAAGACTCCACCTGCCAATGCAGAGATGTGGGCTCAATTCCTGGCCCAGGAAAATGCCACATGCTCGGGAGCAACAAAGCCCATGCACCACAACTACTGAGCCTGTGCTCCAGTACCAGGAGTCGCAACTAAACCCACACACCCTAGAGCCCACGCTTCACAACAAAAGAAGACACTGCAATGAGAAGCCCATACACCCCACTTGGCCCCAACAGAGTAGCCCCTGTTGGCCACAACGAGAGAAAAAAGCCTGTACAGCAACAAAGACCCAACATAGCCAAAAGTAAATAAATAAAATATATACTTTTTTAAATCTCTGTAATTTTTATGGAAATTGGAAATATCAGTAAAAGTCATCTATTTCTCTTCTTTAAAAACAAACAAAAAGCAATCATTTCCTAAGTCTAAGCACTAAAAATATCCAGAAGCAATAACGAAACCAGTAGCAAGTAATACCCCTAATATCCCGACTGTGATTTCTAAAAACCATTTCTCGCTTGAAGAAACCAGGGCCTCCTGAAGAAATATCTGATTCCAAGTCTGGGATAAGAAATGTACAAGATGAACCTGAGATTCCTTGTGACAAAAAGTAATGAAGTTATCAAAAGAACCTAGGAGTCCATTTGAAGAGACTCCAAACGCCCAAAGATGAGACAATTAAAGTATCACCAACAGTAAGCACAACGGATGAAGACACAAATAACACATAAAAACCCATGACACTAAAACAACTAAAACAAAAACAAACAAGAACTTCATTGGTCATTTTAAGAGCTTCCTGTAGCACCAACCCATTATCCTGCTGCTGCTGCTGCTGCTAAGTCGCTTCAGTCGTGTCCGACTCTGTGCGACCCCATAGACGGTAGCCCACCAGGCTCCCCCGTCCCTGGGATTCTCCAGGCAAGAGTACTGGAGTGGGTTGCCATTTCCTTCTCCAGTGCATGAAAGTGAGAAATGAAAGTGAAGTTGCTCAGTCGTGTCCGACTCTTAGTGACCCCATGGACTGCAGCCCACCAGGCTCCTCCGTCTATGGGATTTTCCAGGCAAGAGTACTGGAGTGGGGTGCCATTGCCTTCTCCGACCCATTATCCTAGACACCAGCAAAGTCGGGGGGGGAAAGAATCATCTATTCTGCATTTCTCTATTGAAGTCATTAAATATAAAGAATTTCAACTAATAAATGTAGTAGGAGTGGTATAATTAAAAAACTATTTTGTAATCCATATACAACGAAGCAGGCAATAATCACTAGCAGGGGCTAAAATCAGAGTAAAAGTTGACAGGATGTTTATAATAGCCAGATAAGACTGACAACACCTAAAATCACTGACCAATCATAGCATTAGTAACAGTGAATTAATGATATGCAGTAGAAAGAATGCCTCACCTACTATGAAGAATGCTCACTAAAAAAGCCTCTGGAACTAATGACCAGCTTACAGGAAAGTTAGGGATTAAACAAAATCAAAAGGATGCAATGAGCCAAACAAAGAATGAGGGAAAGATTAAATGACATGGATCCTTCATCAAATGTAAGGCATGAACAAGGAGGAGACTTTACAGAATAAATGACTCGGCTTAAGAGACATAACTTTCAATTGCAACATGAGGACTTTATCTGGAACTTAATGCAAACAATCCAACTGTGAAAAACATTTTGGAGACAGAAAAATCTAAACATTTCTAACTATAGGATATCATTGCTGCTGCTGCTGCTGCTGCTGCTAAGTCGCTTCAGTCATGTCCGACTCTGTGCGACCCCACAGAGGGCAGCCTACCAGGCTCCCGGTCCCTGGGATTCTCCAGGCAAGAACACTGGAGTGGGTTGCCATTTCCTTCTCCAATGCATGAAAGTGAAAAGCGAAAGTGAAATCGCTCAGTCGCCGACTCTTAGCGACCCCATGGGCTGCAGCCCACCAGGCTCCTCCATCCATGGGATTTTCCAGGCAAAAGTACTGGAGTGGGGTGCCATTGCTAGAAAATTGTTAATATTATTAGTTGTGACAATGGCATTGTACCTATGTTTTGGATAAAGATATTTGTGAAATAATACTTGGCATTTGCTTTAAAATCCCACATGGTGATGAGGAGCGGAGAGAAGCAGCAGCAGAGTAAAAAGGATAAAACAAGAAAGGCAAAATGTTGACAACGGCTGAAGCTAAGGATGGGAAAATTAACTGAACTTCACTTTAGTATGTTTTAAGTTTCTATAATAAAGTTTTAAAGCTGTGTATCACCAGTGTGCTTGCTACCCTCAAGTGTATTCATCTCTAACAATCTGTTTTTATTAGAGTCCCCAGATTTGAATATCATTCAACTTTTCAAAAATTAAAAATATTGTATTTCAAATAACATATGAATCCAAATGCCAATTACTACATCATATCAAACATGCATGTAAATTGCTATCTGCATTATAGTCACTGTGCCTATCCACTGGACTAGTTAAATATTTGTTTAGCAGATTTGTGCTTAGGTAATATACCACTTCACTAATGTAAGATCTTCATTGTGCTTAATTAGGACCCTATACTTGTTTCATCAACACTTAATTCAGCTAATATGCAATCAAGGCAATTTAAGTTGTAACAGGATGGGCATGGAGATGGGGAACTAAACCACACTGTTCATACTTACCATGAAAGCTGGCTTTGATCCATACACAGAGGCATTTCATTCATTAAAAACGGCAGTCTTGTAAATCTCTCATTGTACATCTTAAAGTTTGAACTTAATCCAAGTTTATATGTATAAGAAGTTCTTAGCGTTTTTCTAGGGGACAAACTGTGTTTTTAAAATTTCCAAAAGTTTAATATCCTAATAGCGATAACAAATCCTGATAGTTCAGTCTCGTCAAAAATTAACATCAGACACTAATACATCAAGGAGTTATTTTCTCATTTAAAAAAACAAAACAAAACCACTTCTTGCCTATCACCATTCAACCTTTCATTTGAGGATCTGAATCCTGGCACTGGTGTACAAGTAGAGCAGTTCTCTGCAATATAATGGAAAGGAACACTGGATTATGAGTCAGGAGAGCCAAGTGAGGAGGCAGGTCTACACCAGTTTGAATTCATAATTCTTATCCATGGGTGGTAGCTGCCCAAAGCCTTAGTTTGCAAAGGAGGGTAAGGCTTCTTTTAGGACCAGCAGAAGTCTTTAGAGTCCCTCACAGTTCTTAAATGTATGATGTGTCTGGAACAAATATTATTCTCCCCATTTTACATAACTGCCAAAGGTCTTGCAACTAGTCAAGGGGCAGCGCCGAATTTAACCATAACAACTCCATTCCACTACTACTCCCTCACAAGGGTGGCAAGGCGTGCAACAGCACATCCTGAAACACACGCTTGTGTGCTTCTAATACACCTGTAATGATATCTGGGAATGAAGGGTGGTGCTTGAATTTATCACCTTCATTAAAATGAGGTGCTGATATTTAATTTTTTTGTTAGATAATTTGAATACAGTACCATATGTGCTACCAAACTCAAATCATTCATTTATCTACATTTTACAAAACACTATTTGATATATATAAAACAGAAATAGTTGATATATGTAAAATAGAAACCTTGAGAGAATAAAGTTACAGCTCAGGGCAGACAGAACTTTGTGCAACTTATTTTGTACTGATGCATGTATCAAAATAATTGTCCAGGATTTACTGCCTATCATTCGAGTGTGATAAGGGCACTGCTAGAACCATGTAGAGGATAACTAGAGGAAAAGGACAGAAGGGTCAGAATCAGAGGATCCGCTAATGCTAGAAGAGCCAAATGACTGGTTACAACTCAAACTTCAGAAACATTCTAGCTTAAATCATACTCAATCAGCAGCTATGTGCAAAGAAATATGTGATAATGCAATGCAGAGAAAAACCAACTTATTCCTACCACAGAACTGAGAAAATTTCAATTTCTTACTTGAAACATATTTGCAGTAAGACAATCAGTGGATTTCTCTCTCCATCTGTATCTACAAGATAACCTACCGAATAATCACACAGGAATATTTTGTTATGTTTATTCTAGAGCTGTGCTGTGTGCTTAGTTGCTCAGTAGTGTCCAACTCTTTGCAAACCCATGGACTGTAGCCCACTAGGCACCTCTGTCCATGGGGATTCTCCAGACAAGAATACCGGAGTGGGTTGCCATGCCCTCCTCGAGAGGATCTTCCGAACCCGGGGATTGAACCCAGGTCGCCCACATTGCAGGCGGATTCTTTACCAGCTGAGCCACCAGGGAGGTCCAAGAATACTGGAGTGGGTAGCCTATCCCTTCTTCAAGGGATGTTCCCAACCCAGGAATCGCACCAGGATCTCCTGCATTGCAGGATTCTTTACCAGCCGAGCTACCCGGGGAGCCCCTAGAGAAATGTAACTCAAATTTTAACCTGGAGACAGAAATAACAGAGATGACATATCTACCTTTAAAATTCCCTTTGACTTCAGAAAATGGCTTTCTAACAGCCATTTCCACTATCTACTACTCCAGTCTGTGAATCCTGCCTCACAGCACCACAGTTTTGAGAGCTGAAAGACTAAAAGAAAATTTAGGAAATGACAACACTAAACACAGCAATTCTCCAAGTTTAACTTCAAAAAAGAATATGAAGTTGGCACATACAAAACAATCAATCATCAGGAGTTGAGATTTAAAACTACAATTACTCAAGGCCTCTCCATTAATTATTGTCATAACTTTCTTTGAAAAATCCTAGCAAGAAGAAAAGCATACTGCTTTAAAAAATGTGTTGTATCTTTCAGACTAAAACAGATTCAAACCATAAAACAAATTACAGTTAGGCATTCATCTATTTTTTTCAACTCTATGCTATAAATTAACACTATCCTCAACAAGCAAAGGTCTGGAAAAGCTGAATTCTAAGACAAAAGCCTGCCTTTATAAGAGTCAAATGAAAAGTAAACAACAGTAGAGAAGGCTCATTCTCTGGAAAGCCTGTGAGTCACTGACATCCTGTTCTGCTTCCAGAGGCCAAGTGTAACTCCAGGTTTTCAGACTGGATTTACCAAGCCCACTCACTGCTTATCGTGGAGACAACCTATCCACAAGTTAAGCATCTACCTAATACATAAGACCAACCAGAAAGCATCCGTTAATATTTCTGAGTGTATTCTATGCACGGTCTGTCTGCAATGGCACATAATTTCCATAATTTCCATAAAATTCCCTTGTAGCAAACAGTAAATATTAGATCTCATTTTATGGAACAGCCTAAAAGGTTAAATAGATCCTGCTGAACTAAGGAGCCTATAGTAGGCAGAATAATGGCCTCCCCAAAAATATCTGTATCCTAATTCCCTGAATCTGTGAAACTGCTGTTAAATAGCAAGAGGGAATTAAGGTTGCAGACAGAATTAAGGTTACTAACCAACTGACACTGAAATGGGAAGATTATCCTGGATTATCTGAATGGGCCCAATGAGATCACAAGGGCGCTAATATAAGTGAAAAAGGGAGGTAGAAGTAGTGTCAAAGCCAGAGAGATTTGAAGGTACTAAGCTGTTGGCTTTGAAGACAGAGGAGTGAACACAACCAACAGTGTGTGTACAGTCTCTAGAGGCCTGAAAAGCAAGGGACATTCTCCCCAAGAGACCAAGGAAGGGATTCAGTTTACCGAGACCCAGTTCAGATTTCTGATGTACAGAACTATAAAATAATAACCCTGTGTTGTTTTAAGCCACTAAATTATTTGGCAATTTGTTATAGCAGCAATATGAAACAAATACAGCCTAAATCTGTCACCATTCTGCAAGAATTTGCTAAAGTTTGTGAACAACACAGGTAGTAGCAGTAAAATTTAGCAGTGATTTGTTTCCTCTGTCCTGTTCAATGCTTGAAAATTCAACTTGTATACTCTTACATAATAGTTTCTTGACATCTTTAAAAAAAAAAGTACATAGGAATTAATCTTGAATTAAAAAAATTTTTTTTTAAATACACCAGCAATTTATAGAACAACAGAATCGAGTCCTAACAAGTAAATAGAGAATATTTCAGACAAATAAACTTGTAACTTAAGGAATGCTACCAAAATTATAGATACTTTTTTTGAGTGGGCACGAGTAAGGAAGGTGTAGGACACTTTTTTAGCCTAGATAACCTTCCACGTTGTTACATGGCAGGAGAGTTGGGGGTCTAAATCCACAGGTCCAAACGATCTTTAAAATTCTCTTCTGACTCTATGAGCCATAGTGTTTCAATTCAAATTATTCATGAAAATATACCCTGACAATTCATTTTTCTCCTACTTTAAAATATCTTCAAGGCTTGTACTATTTTCCTCTTACTTACAATTTCAAGCTAGAATAGGTTCTCCCAGAAAAACTAAGTCCACTGTAGTTCATTTTAATATATTTTCATATAATTTCTTCTACATTTAAGAGAATAGGATAAATCTCCCTAAAATATTTACTATCACAATGCAAATAAGTTTTAGCTTTAAAACTGTTCAATGAAAGTAGGTAAATGGTTTCTAAGCTATACTTGCTTCCATAAGCCCATCAAAAGGTCACGAAATGATAACACCTTTCTAACTCAGGCATAACTAGCAGAAAGCAGCACGGTTCAGTTTACTAACAGAAGAACAGATTCTGCCCTAAGTTTAGTGTGCCCGTGGGCAAATCACTCAACATCTTTGCATCTGCTTCTTCAACCATAAAAAAGGAAAAATGCTGCTGACCTGCCTCAAAGGGACGCTATAAAAAATAACTAATGATTATGAAATTTTACAAAACGTAATGTGTCATTTAAAAACCTAACTATAGTGCTTTAAAAAAATACTTTACAAACCACATGTTCTGACTAAGCATCTGCTGGGGTCATTACCTAGAGTGGTCTGTCCCAAAGTAACCTTTCTAATAAATGCTACTAGAGATCCCAAGAACAACATTAGCTTCTTCAGAAACAATCATATAGCAAGGGATGTTCCCTCACTACCTCCCACGGCTTACCTTTTAAGAGCAATCTCATGCAATCAGATTTCACTAACAGCAGCTGTAATAATAATCTATAGAGTTATGAGAGACTATCATAAATGTTACAGAGGACTGGGTCTATTCACCACCTAGTAGTACTAGATATTCAAATAAATTAATAATACCTACTGAATACCTGGGCTTCCCAGGTGGCTCAACGTTAAAGAATCCATCTGTCAATGCAAGAGATGCAGGGTCAGTCCCTGAATCAGGAAGACCCTCTGGAGGAGGAAATGGCAAGCCACTCCAGTATTCCTGCCTGGAAAGCCCCTTGGGCAGAGGAGACTGGCAGACTGCAGTCCATGGGGTCACAAAGAGTTGGACACAATTGAGCAACTGAGCACGCATGCACTGAATGTCTCCTGAGTGCTGAACACCACTAAGCGAGGCCTATACTTATCTGCCATTAACGTAAAGCTAAAGAAATATGGCATTGCCCTAAGTAAATCATTTGGTAGTAGAGAAAATAGCATACTGAATGCAAATAAAATCTTTCTGAGGGCATCAAAAATGAATGATATACATCTTTTATAAATCGATATAGAAAGATGTAAAAACAACTACAGAACAATATGTAAAGTATAAGCCCATTTTTGTAAAACCAAACATATCAAAAAATATATAAGTTTATACGTGCAAGGAAAAAGTTACAGAAGAATATACCCCAAACTTTTAAATCAAGTTACCAACAGGAAGAAGGTAATGACTTTTACTATTCACTGTATACATTATCTTTCTGTAATTTTTTAACATTTACAGCAAACTGCAATTGCTTTTATACTTTAAAAAAAAATTATTTAATTTTGCTAGGAACAGGACAGATTAGTTTAGAAAAGTATTTCTCCAAATTGAGGCAAAGCAAAATTAGGTGACTTATTAAGTGTGAAGCCCTCTGACACTGAACAACTTTTTTTTAAAAATCACTGAACATAGGGCTGCCCTGGCAGTCCAGTGGTTAGGACTCTGCATTTTCACTGCAGGAGGCCTGGGTTCAATCCCAGGACCGGGAACTAAGATGCCACAAGCCAAGGGGCCCAGACAAGAAAAAAAGAAATCACTGAACAACTTTCAACAAGGATATTCAGATTAAAAAAATGAAATGGGACCTTGGATGAGATATACTTAGCAAGATAAAACTGAAAATATAAAAAGCTAAATTTTTTAAAGATCCCAAACAGGTATAAGCCAAGCTGCCTCATTTAAACTCTGAGAGCAATAGTAGCTCTTTGTCATTGAGCCTGTTCAGTTTTCCTTTTACTCTCTTGGGTAGAGACAGACTCAGGCTTGGCAGGGCCCCAGGCCTCATACACCCCACCCCCACAGCGTGCCACAGCAGAACAGCTTCAGGTGACTAACTGCCACATCCGAACAGAGATCAGATCAGATCGTGAGAAGAAAAAAGACTTTTCCCTATATAAGCAAGGCTGGATGTGGATGCTTGCTTAGAAAATGAACATCTCCAGTGGCTCACCTAATCCAACAAAAAACCTCTAGGCTTGGAAGTAAAATTTACTTTTCCCTTGAAAGAATCCCATCTAGACAAGCCAGCAGCAAATTAAAAGAAAGGGCAAGTATTTACTAAGAGAAGATTCTGCATCAGGAAGGGCTAGAATAAATAAAGGTCTGAAATGGAGGCAGAGTTCTCGAAATAAAGAAATCTGGTTTTCACCTTCCCTTAAACAGTCTTTTTAAGGATTTCACAAAGACAGTAATAACAGGCTTCAATCTTAATCACAAAACTGTAACTTCTTCCCCCAACTTACAAATCAACCTTTAAGTTAAAAGAGACTAGAGTCACTATATCACCCCCAAAACATTTCAACTCATAAGCATTTACACATTCTTTCCATGAACTAACAATAATAGCTTCAATTTATGGAGTAGATCCTGTCATTACACTTAGTCACCCCTAACAGCCCATGAGGTAAGTGCTACCACTATTCCTCATAAGACAAGGACACCAGCCTTCCTAGAAAGTTAAAGAAAACTGCCCACAACTTGGCAAGCATGAGAGTCCCAATTTAATCCCAAGCAGTCTCGATGAAAGAATCCTCACTCTACCCATTTATAAAAGAAGTGACAGCTTTTACCAGAATAATGCAGCTACCACTTACTGATTACTCAGAACATGTACAGTTTAAGTTAAATGTTATTTCATTTAGTACTTAGACAACCTTGTAAGGCAACTATCAATATTACTATCCCACTTTGCAAGAAAATGAATCTGATGTTTACTTTCACTTCAAAAATAAACAACTCTCCCCAAACTTCAACAGCCAGAACACAGAAAGACAGCCCTAGGAACAAGATCTTTCTCTTTCCAAGCCATATGCTCTTAATCACTAAGCTACACTATTTACTGGGCACTTTAACTAAAAAAAGATGGTTTTTTTAGTCATTTTCAAGTATAACTTTTACTATCAGTATAAGGTTAAGTCTTTTCTTTAAATGTCATTTGGTCTAAGATTTGATGATTTATAATGTTCATTTCTGTTATTAAAGAAAATGATAAGAAATCAGTGTGACTTTAAGTGAAACTTACTAAAGTTAGCAATGACACTCTTCTAAACAAGGACACCCTGCAAGATTATCAAATTAGGAGACAGCAGTCCACCGTTTGTCAAAACCTTAACATAGGACTTTAGCTATCCTATAGTTAAGTCACACTGCCAAAAACCCATCTATAAATTAGGAAAAAAAAATGGCTTAAATAAGAAAAGTCTACAATAAAGTATCTCACTGTCCCATATAGACTGTTTTCTGACACATTTCAATAGTAAAAGACTAGGTACAAATTATTATTCTCTCAAGTGATAGCTAAATTTATAACTTAAAAGTAATCCATTACTTTCTATAAGATTTTCTTCCTTCAAATGGTAACAGTCACCCCAAAGAATCAACCTCTCTACCACCAGACTGCCAGCACCAATGTTAAGCTGGAAAGATACACCAGGCAGAGTAATGTAGAATTGTATCTTTATCTTCAACTGTCCTAATGCTCAGTACATCTAGTTATCCACAGTTAGATATTATCCTCAGAGTAAGCCAACTGTTGTTTTAAAACTTTCTTTTCTGCCTCTTTTATTTTGACCCTTAGTTCTATTAACCAACCTAAAACATGACTGTTAGTATGTGAGGTGAAGAGGAAGTTGGTTTCTCTGTCTCTGTGAACTGACCCTAGATTTGTCTTTTATCTTCTGCTAAACTGTTTACATACTTTTTTAAACTCACTTTTCCTCCCCAAACTTGAATGCTGTCTCCAATTTTAGTACGAAAATTATCAGATTTCTAGAAACATATTATCTTCCATGGGAAATGTGAACATCAAGATTTCCTGCACTCCTCAATTTTTATAACAAAAGCTCTCTCTTAAAATTAAGCATACTAATTCGCAGTTTAAGAGGTAACAAATACACTGACTTATTTTCATGTAAAGTAATTAAATGAAAATATTTCAGTCATCGTGGGAACAAAAGCTTGTTATTTACAGCTCATGTTTCATTTAATGTCCACTAGGTATAAACAAGTCCCCAAAGTTTCTTTTTCTGAAAGAAACAGACTTTTTAGTATTTTCTTTTGTCTTCTGTATTCAAAATAAGTTACAAGCTAAAAAGCTCTGCACTTAAGTTTCAATAAAGATTTTTAAGTAATTCTACTTGCAATACATGCCTTATCAAAATCCACACCTTCTAGAATCTGCAATATTTAAATATCGCAAAGATTTTGGCCCTTTCTGACCCACAGATGACTGTGGGTGTCATCTTACACAGAACATTAGAGCATGCTTTGCACGAATGCAGCAACATCCTTGTCCTGTGACACCCAAATGAAGGTACCACCAATCCTGGTTTAAACAACTCATCAAAAATGAAAGTCTGCCATGTTTTTAAATATTTGTAACTAAAAACCTAATCGAGTTGACTCTTAAGCAACACTGGCGGGGGGACTGGAGGGACAGCTGAAAATCCTGATACAACTTTACAGTCTGCCTTCTGTATCTTCAGATCCACATTCTTGGATTCAGCTACCCATGTATTGTGTAGTATGACTGTATATTTGTTGAAAAAACTTCGTGTATAAGTGGACCCAAGCAGTTCAAACCCATGTTATTCAAGGGTCCACTATATAGCGTATCCATATTTTGAGTTTAGTCATATTTCACCAAGCAACACACCAGTCAGCAATTTTCACAAATGTAAAATATATTTTATAAATGTATTCAATATAAATGTTTATTTCCAAAAATTACGCAGCCCTAATTTCCTCATAAAATCCGAGCTTTCCAGTTATTCATCTACAACATCTTGGTACCCTCCTTGACTTTCCTCTACATTCAACCTGACAAGAACTCCTTTCGGCTCTATTTTCAAACCACACCTAGAAGCTGACCATTCCACACCTCCCTCATTGGGCAGCCACTATCCTTTGTGACTACAGCTTTTTAACTGGTCGGTTTCCATGTTGTAGACTTGCCCACAGCCTGTTTTTAACACAGCAGTTAGTGATCCTTTAAAAACATAAGTAAGACCGGCCACTCTGTAATGAGACTGCATCATTCTGTTCAAAACCCACAACTGCTCCTTATTTTTATCAGAGTGAAAGTTAAAATCCTTACAAAGGCCTTCAGGTGACTGGCTCTGATGTGCTCCATCTCCGTCGTGCAGCCCCCTTTACCTGCCTGACACCGTCCACTTCTGATCTCCTTCCTTCCTTCATCTGCTCCAGCTACCCCAGCCTCGGTGCAGGTCACCGAACATGTCCAACTGCCTTTGAGGTCACATGACTAACTCCCTTACATCCTTCTTCAAGTATCTGCACAAACGTCTTCTCGATAAACCCTACTTGACCACCTTACCTTATGCTACAACCTATCCACCTCATAGTCCCTGTCCTTCTTACCAAGCTCCCCTCTTTTCAATTCAATTCAGTCGCTCAGTCGTGTCCAACTCTTTGCGACCCCATGAATCGCAGCACGCCAGGCCTCCCTGTTCATTACCATCTCTCGGAGTTCACTCAGACTCACATCCAGTGATGTGATGCCATCCAGCCATCTCATCCTCGGTTGTCCCCTTCTCCTCCTGCCCCCAATCCCTCCCAGCATCAGAGTCTTTTCCAATGAGTCAACTCTTCGCATGAGGTGGCCAAAGTACTGGAGTTTCAGCTTTACCATCATCCCCTCTCTTATTTCTCTACTAATGATCACCTAACAAATTAGATAATTGATTTATTATGTTTATTCTGACTTGTCTGCCCCTCACCTCATCTTAAAAGGTAAGATCCACAGGGCCAGGACTTTCTACCTGTTTTGTTCACTGGATATATCCTAAATGGCTAGATTGGAGACTAGCACGCAAGGATTCAATAAAAGCTGAGTGAATTCTTTAAATGGCCAACTCTTCAGTGGCCACTTTCTACAACACAAAACACTCAGATCTTAATAGGGTTACCAGAGGTAGCATCACTACTCTGAAAACTGAAAGGTCCACTCCTAAGAACCCCCAAAATGGAAAATGTATGTTCACACTAAAGCCTGAAACAAATGTTAACAGCAACATTATTCATAATAGGCAAAAGTAGAAATAAATGAACCAACAAAATGTGGTATATCCAAGGAAACGGAATATTATTCAGCAATTAAAAGGAATGAAATATTGACATAGGCCTCAAAATGAATGAATCCTGAGAATATTATGATAGGGGCAAGAAGTCAAACACAAAAGGTCACGTATTATATGATTCCATTGCTAGAAAATGTCAAGAACAAGCAAATTCTTAGAGACAGGAAGTAGATTAGTGATTGCCAGAGGAAGGATAGAGGGAAGGGAGAACAAAGAGTGACTACTAGTGGATAACAGGTCTCTCTGGGGAAGATGAAAATGTTCTGGAGTTAAGACAGCAGTGACGGAAACAGTCTGTGAAAAGTACTGAATTGTGTACTTTAAAAGGATGAATTGCGGGACTTCCCTGGTGGTCCAGGGGTTAAGACTCTGCATTACCAGAGCAGGGGGCCTGGGTTCAATCCCTGGTCCGGGACTAGATATTGCATCGGCAACTGAAGACCCTGCAATGCTGCAACTGAGACCTGGCATAACAAAATTTATAAATAAATACCTTTTAAAAGGGTAAATTTTGCCTCATTCCCTAAAATTCAAAAGCAAAACAAAATAATAGAAGGGACTGCTCAGTTCAATGTTCACTGCCCACTAACAATGGAAGGCTAAGAGTTGGGAGCGTCAATACTCTGGCCACCTGATGCAGAGCCCAATCACTGGAGAAGACCTGATGCTGAGAAAGACTGAGGGCAGGAAGAGAACAGGCGACACAGGATGAGACAGTTGGATGGCATCGCCGACTCGATGGACATGAGTTTGAGCAAACTCTGGGAGACAGTGAAGGATAGGGAAGCCTGGTGCTCCAGTCATGGGGTCGCAAAGAGCAGGACACAACTGAGCAACTGAACAGCAACAAAGAGTTGGCAATGGCTTCTCGGCTGTACTCAGTTCCAAGAATCTATCCACCAACAAATCACAGCACAAAGATTTTTTTAAAGGGACTGGGGATGGGAGGGTTAGTCATCTATAAACAGCAGTAAGCAGAGACTTCATATCCAATTCATTACACTCCTATATCCCCACCTTCAATACAACTGTTTCCCACAGCTGGCCTACCTCCATCTCTCATCAAACTGACTTGCAGCTCGTCTCCCTACTTCCACTCCCACTCCCCTGCAGCTGACCCCCAACTCAATCACTTCACTCTCTGGCTTGAGACTCTTCAGTGACTTCCTAGCACACTCAGACTTTAAGTCCTTACCATGACCTACATGGCCCTACATTGTTCTGGCCCTTGTGAGCTCTCAAGCCTCATCTCCTCCCACTTCAGCCCTAAAGGACACCTTCCTGCTCCTTAAACATTTCAAGATCAAACAATCTAACCTAAAGTCACACTCTCGGTCACTCTACCCTTTTATCCTGATTCTGCTTCATCTCCCTTCATAGAACTTACCACTTTTTTCTTTTGGTTTGGTGTCTATCCACCCTAATACAATCGACCCTTGAACAACACAAAGATTAGGGGCCCTACTCTCCCTATGCAATGGAAAAATCCATGTATAACTTCAGACTCCCCCCACATTTAACCACTAATAGTTCGATGTTAACCAAAAGCCTTACCAATAACATACAAAGTCAATAAACACATATTTTGTATATGTATTTTACACTGTATTCTTACAATAAAGTAAGCCAGAGAAAAGGAAATATTAAGATCATAAGAAAGAGGAAATACATTTACACTACATATACCTGTATTTACTTCCCTGGTGGCTCATATGGTAAAGCGTCTGCCTACAATGCCGGAGACCTGGGTTCGAACCCTGGGATGGGAAGATCTCCTGGAGAAGGAAATGGCAACCCGCTCCAGTATTCTTGCCTGGAGAACCCCATGGACGGAGGAGCCTGGTGGGCTACAGTCCACGGGGTCGCAAAGAGACGGACACGACTGAGCGACTTCACTATCACTATCCCTAGATTTATCAAAAACCCACGTACAAGTGCAGGTCGAGCATCAACTGTAAAGTCCACAAGGGTTAAGAATTCTTATTTTGTTTACTGCTGTATCCTCAATACCTACAGTCGCATCTAGTACAAACAAGGCACATGGTATCTCTCTTCAGTGACCGAATTTACAAGGTAAGCTAGCAAAAACACATTCTTCTGTGAAATATCTACCACATTTTTAAAAATTACAATAAGCAAAGGATTAGAAATTTGGACAGGAAACAAGTCAGTGTTTTACAAAATTACCTATTCATCAAAAAGATCACAAGTTTATAGCACAAAATACATTTGCCATATTATGGGTCCAAATACCCTGAAATACCATAAATATTAACCCTGAGGTTAACATTCACACTGGATTAACCAAGCCTCCGATTTCTCTTCATTCTACCTGCTCCCTTACTCTTATATCTTAATTAGTTAAGTCCACTTGGATGCGGACCTCCTACAGGTCCCTTGAATACTCAAAACCTTATTCATGTTTATTCCAGTCACAGCATAGTTCAAAATAAAATAACATCTATCTCATACTCCAAGACAGACACCTCCATCTTCCTTCTACCCCAGGGTGAGTTGCTAGTCCTCAATTTTACTTCCTGGATATTTCAGATCTATTCCCTCTGGTTCTACTCCCATGGAATTAGCTCCTTATTCACTTCTTACTTTGATTTATCACCTGGAACTAAGTCTCCCATGAGTCAGCTCCTTATTTGCTTCTCACTTTGACTTATCACCTGGAATTTCCAGATTTTCTATTCAGATTTCCCTTTAGATATTTCACTACAATAATACCAAAGTGATCTCTCTCTAGTATAAGCCCAGTATCCTTACATTCAGTGGTTCCATGTAGCTTTGCAGAACTTTTTCGGCTCCCTGACTTACTTTCATCTCCCGTCACTGCCCTCCTATTCCCACCCCTAATGCATCACACTTTATGTCAATCTCAGGCACACTGAACTACTACAGTTTCCAAATACATCATCTTTTTTCCTTTATTTTCCAGTATGTTGTTCCCTCTCTGAAACACTCTTTTCTGCTCTTCTTACCTAGCGAAAGCTTTAACTTTCAGCTTAGATGCCAAGTCTACCAGAGAACTTTCCATGGCTCTCTGCTTTAGATGTCCTCTTCTGTCCTCCCATTGCACTAATTACAAATACTATACAGCAAAAAATACTTGTATAATTAAATTTGTACCATTTGTTTTATTTTTCTGTGTCTTCAACTACATTATGAGCTCCTTGAGAACAGGACTGACGTTATTTACCTTCATGTCACACTCCCTGACACATGGAAGGGGTTGTTGTTAAGTGGAAGATTTATAAAACGGGGAGAGAGAAAAGAAGGATAAGTGAGGAGAGGAAAGAAGGAAAAAAAAAAACAGAGAGGAAGGAAAGGTAGAAGGGAAAGAGGGAGGGAGAGAGAGGAAAGGAGAAGGGTGGGGTGGGAGAGAGGGACTGAGAACACTCACACAAACAAAGGATATTTCAATAGGCATGTGCAATCAATCCATTATTTTTATGTGGTCTCAGACAGTGATTACTGAGGAGTGAATGGTACATCTGAAAAAGCCCATCTCCCCAGATCCTAAGCACAACCATCTGAATCACTTATCCCCTAAAGATTCTGAAATGTCTACTCTATTCCATATCCACTTGAAAATTTACTGCAGTGTAATGAGAAATGTTAATAATAGGCACGATATAAAAGCAAAAAAAAATTTAGAAAAAAGCACAAAATGTAACTGACATAATTATGTCTTAGAATTATTTACAGACTTCAATAATCATTTCCTCACAATGTGCTATCAATGACATTGGAAGGTTTATCACAAGTATGAAAAGTAAACCCAACATAACGCCAACGTCATGATCTATGTTAAAGCACAAAACCGCTTTTATGTTATAGCCATATTTCTCAAAAACACACCGGGCAGAACTACGAGATATGGTAAAGGGGCTTTATTTATTTAAATAAATTTTTAAAGGTAGTACTACAGGAAAATTGCTTCTAAAACATACAACATTTAAAATGATATGTATATTTTTCCTTGCCTTGGGACTCTAAAGCAACAACCAAAAAAGTGTATTCCTACACACTTTTTCAGTTACCTCAATACACTGTCACTTAGTAAAACTTACTGTGACTAGGAGGACAAATAATATGAACTTAAAAGCTTGCTACAAAGTACAAATTTCTTTGGTAGATCTGACAATTGGCCTAAGTCCTTCCATGGCTTAGCTGTCATTACAATATAGGGACTGGGAACACACAAAAGAGAAAATCTGAAGTCTAATATAATCAATACTACATACTTTTTGAATTACAATTTTGTTAAAGCAAATACCAACCATGGGCAGCCTCTCAACTTTTTAAGTTGAAAGAAATAAGCTAAGTTTTTAGAACTTATGATTACTAGTAGATTCCCAAAGAGAGGACTTACTGTACTGATAAAAACAGAAGTTCTTCTTGTATAAAATTAGAAGATTATTTTAACAATTCTTTCTTTTTAACATTACTAGTAACTTTTTGTTTAAAGGCAGTAATAACAGAAATGCTGAATCTTTAAAATGAGTTCTAAAATAACAATAAAAATTGCATTTGCCTAATACTATGAAACTTTCAAGCTGAAGTTTCCAACGTACTTTCATTTTTTAAAAAGGTTAAAAAAAAAAAAAAGAAAATGAAAAGAAGAGAGAAAAAGAAAATCTAAAAGACCTTCAACTTACTACATTTCCTTTAACCAAAAATTAACATAGCACCCTAGATGTGCCAGGCACTCCACTGGAAACTTTGACAGATTACAACATTTATTCCAAACTAACTCCTGTATTATTCACCCTATAAACTTAAATCATTCAACCCAACACTTTTCTATAGAAATTGCTGTCCAAAGCCAAAGAAGATATTTTTCTCTAAAAAATTTACTTGTCACTGTTTCACACAGGTCAGACAGAAGGTGACAGAGCTAGCATATTTAGCATGATTGACAAAAGGGATTCATTTCTGAAACATCACTGATTGTTTTTTTATTTACATGAAGGTGAAATAGCAATTCATCAGATTTAAACTGTTTCATGTAGGAGTTTATAGCACCTCAAACTCAAAAAGAAAACCTAAAAAAAAAAAAGGACTGAATTTAACTACTTTGTATAGCTGATAAATATTTAAGTAGTCACAGCTTTCACTTTCTACCATGAGCAAGTACTGCAAATCTTAATTTGGATGCAGTACTATAAAAGTGGTCCTGATTCTGAAGAGAATTAAAAAATTTTTTTAAATAATTCAAAGGACTGTCAAAAGTAGTTGTAATTTACATTTTAACATACTAACTGTTGCATTTCTATCCCTGTGAAAACCCTCTACTCTTTTCAAGCTCTTCTGAGTTTGTAATGGATGAAAAATACCTGTTAGTCTCTAAGTTCCACTAGTTGAATCTAAAGATTTCAGATATCTAAGGCTTTTCATCCTAAAGTGCGTTAAAAAATATGGCAGCGTTCAATCACATATTCTCTAAAGTGAAAAAACAACCTGTGTTAAGTTTATGACTACAATTTCTTCAACGATTTAAGCAAACCGTACTCTTTTAGACAATATCCTCCGTTCAGTTAACATGCTTACATTTAAAAGGAACCTGGCCATCGGTTTTATCACAATGCAATACAGCATCTGATCATTTATAGACCTAATGGATCAGCAGAGGAAAACACACCACATAATCCTAAATCCCCGGAAATACAAGGAACAACTGACTGCTATCTCTTAATTATGTAAAGATGACCAACATTCTCTTCAAAAAATCTTTCAATTAAGATTATATTTAATTCTCCTAAGCAAGGAGGTCTTCTGTTAAAAATTCACAATACTGTTCACACAATAAATGAGATGTTCTTTCATCAGTGTAACCGATAGAACCACAAAACAGTTCAGTTTCTAGAATCAGATTACTTGACCTGCTTTTAAAACACTTAAATTCACGCAGCTATTTCTCTCATTCCCCGCAAAAAGAGAGGTTCTATAAGGAAAAATCATCCTCAGCGAGATATCCTATAACCGGCTCCAACTCCACAGCAAAGCCCACCGATATCCACACCAGCTGACCCTCGTCGTCTCCGGGGACGAGCTCGGGCGCCAAGCCACCATACACACCTTCCTCAGCAAAACTCGGAGGGGCCCCCTACCCGAACTCAACCAAAGCCCCCACTTCCTAGATTCTCGAGCCCAAGAGGCTCGTCTTGGGCTGATCTTACCTTCATGATGATCCTGGGGCCGCGATCTCCCCGATAACACCAGATTCACCTGCACCTGGAGAAGAAACAAAAGACACCCCGTCAACACCACGGGCACCCCTCTGCACTGGCGGAGGCGGAGGGACTCCAGCGAAGCCTGCACGCCGAAAAGGAACTCAAGGAGGCGTCAGCCCCCAAACCACCAAACGCCGATCCAGGGTCCCCTCTGGCCCCGCCATCCCCGCAAACCCGGCCACCTACACAGCTCGACAGCTTCCCGTCCCCATTGTCGGGACCCGACGGAGTTTCCCGTCTCCGACAATGACGCCATTTCTGTCAGAGAAGAAACTCACAACAAGCCTGGGGGCCGGCGCGGGGCCGGCCGCCCTCCAGCCCGAGGGCCTCCGCGCCGTTCCGGCAGCTCCCCCTCGAAAGGGCCGCGCACCCCAAGTCCAAGCGGGCGCAAGCCGGGCCTGGAGCACAGCAGGGGCGACGGACGGGCCGGGCGGGCCGCGAGCTGCACCGACCAGCCGCAGAGCCTCAGCCCACGTCCCGCTCCGAGATGGACACCCGACAAGTGGGAGCGGGATCCGAGGGGACGGCGAGAGCGCCGAGGGGGCAAGGAGGCGGCAGAGCTCCCCCACCGACCCGGGCCCCCCACCGCGGCCGAGGGACGCTAAAGCGCTGAGTGTGCGGCCGCCAGGCTGAGGGGCGACTCGGACTCGGCAGCTGCGGGGGGCGGGGGAGCTCCACGGAGGCCGAGGCCCCGAATTTCCGTGCCCGGGGAGACCACCAAAGCGACCTTCCCCGGGTCCTCGGCCGGGCCCAGTGACTCCCTTAAAGACCCCCTTACGAGACCGCGAAAGCCTCAGAAAATGTCCCTACCTTCCTCGGAGGCGAGCTCCGACCCTGGCACGTCCAGAGTCCCCTCCCCTGCTCCCCCCCAAAACCAGCAGGCCCGGGGGAGAGATGGGGGAAGAAGGGCGGCGGGTCCAGCGGTTGCTGAGGCTGAAGCTCCGGCTCCTCCTCCTCCCGCGGCGGCGACTGGTACCTTTGTTTGGCGGCCGCTCGGGCTCCCTCGCTGGGGGGAGGGGGGACGAGGAAAAATCTCTCCCGGACTGGAGGTCTGGGCCCCCAATCGCGCTGCCCTCCAGAGGACGGCGGCGACAGACCCTCTGCGACTCCCTCCGAGCAAAAGTCCAGGCGGTGGCCGTGGCAGCGGCAAGCTTAAGCTGAAGAGTCTCCCTCCGCTCCGGCGCCCGAGCTCCTCACTCCGGACTCGACTGACGGGCAAACATCGCTTCCCCCACCACCCCAAGTCCCCCCCCTTCCCTCCTTTCTCCCCTCCCCTAGACTTTTTTCCCCTCCCCTACCTCTTTCCCGGATGGCTTCTTAGACGACCTCGGATTGGTTAGGCTTCTTTAGAACCCGCCTATACCCTGTTCCTATTGGTCTCCGCGATACAAACAACGACGCCATTTTCCCACCAGTTCTATGGAAACAGAAAGTTACGCCTCAAAGCTCCCCGGGAAATGTAGTCCAGCCTTTCGGGCCAATGCGCGAAGGCTCCCTCCGGAGAACTGCAAGACCCGCAATGCCCCGCGCCTCCGTGAGACAGGCGGGGGAACGAAAGGGGGCGGAGCAACAAAGCAGAGGGGAGGTGGCAACGACGCCTGCGCAGTGTGACCGGGATGGCGCATTTTATTGCACCGAGTAATGCGGAGTCGCCGGCGGCCGAGGAGGGCGGAGAGTTCTGTGGTGAAATAGGGGGAAGTATTCATGTAGGCATCGGAAGGATCCTTACTCTGAACTATAAGGTGGGAAGCTGATACTGGGTACAGCTTACAGCTTACGGCGTGAAAGTTGTGATATCATCCTCGAACCGTGAGTGGCTGTGGTGGCGGCTGGGGGGAACCCGGATGGGGAGGTGGGTGGGGGAGGCTGGGAGGCGGAGCTCAGAGGAAAGAAAGAAAGGAGGGTGAGGACCCGGATGCTGAACCGGATTGTGTATGAATTTTCCATCCTCTGGCTGGAGAAGGGGAGGAGCCGAGGGGCGGAGCAACAAAGCAGAGGGGAGGTGGCAACGACGCCTGCGCAGTGTGACCGGGATGGCGCATTTTATTGCACCGAGTAATGCGGGGTTGCCGGCGGCCGAGGAGGGCGGAGAGTTCTGTGGTGAAATAGGGGGAGGTATTCATGTAGGCATCGGAGGGACTCTTACTCTGAACTATAAGCTGGGAAGCTGATACTGGGTACAGCTTACTCCACGACCCGCGGCGTGAAAGTTGTGATATCATCCTCGAACCGTGAGTGGCTGTGGTGGCGGCTGCGGGGAACCCGGATGGGGAGCTGGGTGGGGGAGGCTGGGAGGCGGAGCTCAGAGGAAAGAAAGAAAGGAGGGTGAGGACCCGGATGCTGAACCGGATTGTGTATGAATTTTCCATCCTCTGGCTGGAGAAGGGGAGGAGCCGCAAGGGACCCAGCGGGGCGGAAGGGGCCCTCTGGGCGGAGAGGAAGCGGGCACCTCACCGACCCTGCGCTAGGGAAGTCGACGTCTGAAGCTCTTTTGCCAAGCCTGTGTTAAAAATCTGACTCGAAGTTATTTAAATTCCCTCCCTGTATCTCTCCGGCAATTTTCTTCAGACCCCGTCCATCATCTCCTGGAGTTTGGACGGATGCGCTTTGCGCTCCGCAGCCGCCCTTATATTTGTATGTCGATTTGGCAATACTGAAATCAGATCCTTCCCTTTAAAGAAAGAAAAAAAAAAAAATTCCCGCTTTGCGTGATATTTTCACTTTTCCATGCCCGAGTGTGCCTTGAGTTTATCCTCTAACGCGTTGGAAGGCACTTGGCCGTTGGTTCCGTCGTTCATTTCACATATTTGAGCGCCTGCCGTGTGAAAAAACTGGTGTGGCCCCTGCCTTACTGAATCCGAGCATAAGACGAACAGGATGGACACACACGTCAGTGTGAAATTGCAACAGGTGTGATTGCTACGAAAGAGAGTGTCACGGTGATATGAGAATTGGAAATAGGGAATTTGCCTTAGGGAGATAAGGGAAGTCTTTCCCTAACAAGTAAAGATCGAGCTGAGAGCAGAAGGTTTAGCAGGAGTTAACTTAAGGAAAGAGCATTCCAGACAGAAACGGCATCATGTTGGAAAGTATTATGCCAGCGGGGAGCTTTTTAAAATATTAAGAACTGAGGCTGCAGGGCTGGGGGTTGACTGTGCGAACCTGACACGCTTTGTTAGTGAGTTTTGTTCTGTTTAAGAGCCATGGGATAATGTGTAAGGGTTCCCAATCTGAGGGGGGAGATAGGACCAGATTTGAATTTAGAGAAGGTCACAGGGTGAAGAGTAGAGGACCAGAAGAGAGGGGCAGGTACCAGGGAGTCCAGCCTGGGGGTTACTGTCTCCATGGAGAAGAGAATTTGATTTTGTGTTAATTAATATTCATAATATATTGTTTGAACAAATTTAAGGCAATTTCCCAGTTTTGAAAATGAGTAGTTGCAGACTCTGAACAGAGGCAATCTGTGGTGGTGGTTCACTGTAAAAGTAAATTAGGCACAACATGGTAATGAACTGTACATCAGTAAAATATTTTAAAAATTAGTAGTGTGCATGTAACACAGTAATGCCTCTTTATATTCAGGCCTCCTATGTGACAGCTAAAATTTCTAGGTGTGATAAATTGCAGTCTTTTGCATAAAGAAAAAGGTCAGAGTATTGCCACTGTAATAAGTATTGCCACAGGGTTGTAATGTAGCAACAGTTAAACTACACAAGACAAGAAATAGACTGGTTGTCAGTACCTAGAAAAATTGAGTCTTCTATGTTTCCCCATTGTTGAGAATACTTTCATATAAACGTTTTTTGGGAAAGGAACATTAACTGGCCTATTTGTTAGGTGAGTATTCTTAAACTTTCTTGAATGATCAAAGGAAAGGATTTTTTTTAAAAACTTCATAACTTATATTTTCAGTTGAAAAAAACATCAAAACCCACAGAATTGAAACAGATTAGCTCTGATATTAGTTGCTACTAATCTAGACAGAGACAAGACAGGATTATTCAGAGTTGGTCTTACAAGTTTTTTTTTTTTTTCTTTCGGCCACACTGCATGGCATGTGGGATTTTAGTTCCCCAACCAGAGCTCCAAACTCTACCCCCTGCGTTGGAAGTATGGTTTCTTAACCACTGGACCACTAGGGACATCCATATTGATTTTTAAATTATGTGTTCTGGAGGCTGTGAAAAAGATAAACAGAATATTTGTTCTCAACCTAGTTGAGAAGAGATAGCTACTAATTGGTTTAAATAAAATAGTATATATATGGTACATTTTTAAAATTCTACTTTTAATTCTGTTCAGTAATCTTTTACCTAAGTGATTATTCTTCCTGCATATCATCATCTTTTTTAATCTCTTAAGAATAAGGTAATCTTTGTCAGACTTTAAACAGTGTAGGTGTTCTTAGGTTACTTCCAGGTGACACAGGGGTAAAGAATCAGCCTGCCAATGCAAGAGACAGCGTCAGTCCCTCGGTAGGCAAGATCCCCTGGAGAAAGAAATGGCAAACCACTCCAGTATTCCTGCCTGGAAAATTCTGTGGACAAAGGAGCCTGGCAGGCTACAGTCCATGGGGCCACAAAGAATCAGACGTGACTGAGTACACTTCAGGTTACCAAACTGGTATTGGATTATTCCAAAGTATTTTCTGAACTTTTTTTTACCTTGGGACATACTTAATTGTTGTTCAAGGCAGATGTAGCAGTTTTCTGTATGGAAGTTTTCTCTTTGGATTCATATCGCTAAAAGGATTTCCTTTGGGAAGTGCAGATTTTTATGATCCTTTCACCTAGATATTCAAGAGTAGACTACAGAAAACACACCTTTCAATCCTTTAGCATGATCCTTGGGACCAAATCATTGTCTGAAAAAACAAAAGTAGACAAAGGTGAGAAATCTTCTAAAATGTCCAGATTAGGAATGAAGACTTCCCCACAACCACCCCCCCAAACAAAAGAAACAGAAAAAAAACAAAAACAGAAATGAAAATTCCTTAATAAGAGGACAAAAGTAGCAGTAGATGATACAAAGAGATAGTGGAGATTCAACAGTAAAGGAGGATTCTGGTAAAATTGTGAGTGCAGTTTTAGGAAATATTGAAGTAAATGTAAAATTCAGAATAATAAGTCACCTCAGGGGAATATTTTCAATAATATAATTGCACTCAAGGGACTTCCCTGGTGGTACGTGGATAAGAATCTGCCCACCAGTGCAGGGGACACTGATTCGACCCCTGGTCCAAGGAGATCACACATGCCAGAGGGCAACTAAGCCCTTGTGCCACAACTAAACCCACATGCCCTGGAGCCTGTGCTCCACAACAAGAGAACCCACCACAGTGAGAAGCCCATGTACCACAAGGAAGAGTATGCCCCACTTGCCACAACTCGAGAAAGTCCACGCACAGCAACGAAGACCCAACGCAGCCAAAAATTAGTAAATTAACTAATTTAAAAAAAGCTTCTTTTATAATTGCACTCATGAGTGCATGTCTTAATCATAGTGTCTAAAATGGATTGTGAAGAAAATGCATCAAAGAATTTTCTCCTTGTATTCTCCTTACGTTTTAAATATATATTTGACCCTTGAAGAATGTGAGTTTGAGCTGCTCAGATTCCACCTATACTCATATTTCTTTTTATAATATATACTACAGTTACATGATTTGTGGTTTTACTTAAATCTGTGCCTGCAGAACCAGGGATACTGAGGTTCAACTGTGAAGTATTGATAGTACTCAAGATTTTCAACTGCAGAGGGGAGGGTGTTGGTGCCCCGAACCTCAGTGTTGTTTAAGGGTCACAAGTATAAAACATACTCATTTTAATGCTCTTAGAAAAAAAAAGTATGTTTTCTAATTTATATGATCAATCAAATACAGAAGTATCTAATTCTGTGGATTTGTTTTTAAGGTTTCATAGGTGTAGAATTTTTACTTAAAACCAAACTGAAAATTTACTTTTACTAAAATATCTTGTAATACAAACTCCTTTCCACTTTGATACTCAATTACATCATCTTTATGCTTCTCCTTTTTTATAGATCAGCTTTGAAATTTAAAAACAATGGAGAAGACTCAAGAAACCGTCCAAAGAATTCTTCTAGAACCTTACAAGTACTTACTTCAGTTACCAGGTAATAGTTTAGTCATAATACATATAGGGTCATTTATATAGAGTAGTGGTCATTTAAATATTAGCTTACAGAAAAGGTTAGAATTGCCAGCAAAAGGGGCATTTTTAAGGCACCTCTTTAAAAATACCCAATTTTATAACATAACTAAAAATAAAAATACTTAAAACATTTCAGTATCTCATTAGAAATTTTATCCTTTATGGACACGACACATTTTTATTCCCTACTGTTTTGGTATTAGGGGGTTTTATGCCAATTTGTGTGACAACAAAAAGCTACACTTGACTTTTTATGTTTTTGGCTGTGGTGGGTCCTCGTTGCAGCACGTGGGCTTCCTCTGGCTGCGGCGAGCAGGGGCTGCTCTTCAGTGAGGGGCAGGCCTCTCACTGCAGGGGCTTCTCGTTGCAGAGCATGGACTCTAGGTGCACAAGCTCAGTAGTTGTGGCCCATGAGTTTAGTTGCTCCACGGCATGTGGAATCTTTCCCGACCAAGGATCGAACCAGTATTCCCTGCATTGCAAGATGAATCCTTGGCCACAGACCACCAGGGAAACCCCAGACAGCATTTTTTAACACTATTACTTCCTGTAAGAGACGAATAGCAATACATTCAAAGCACATTACTTAGAAGCATAACCTAAATTATTCCTCTACAAAGATGAGTCACTTGGACATGGCTTAATCATATGTATGTGCTTGTTTTATTTTGTTAATTTTTTTTCCTTAGCTTTTCTGAGACGTGATAGTAGCAAGTAAAAAGTCATGCATTTGATAAATGTGGCTTCTCATAATAAAAATTCAAACCAGTTACTCAGGTGAAAAGTTGGAGATTCCCTGGCAGTCTGGTCATTAGGACTCTGCACTTTCACTGCCAAGGACCCAGGTTTAATCCCTGACATCCCACAAGCCATGCAGTGTGGCCCCCCAAAAAATAAGGTGATAAGTTGACAACCATAGGAAGACCTATTTAGCTCATAGTGTGTCTCAGTTACAGTGTAGATCTCAACTCAGTCACAATTAAAACTTTTTATTTCGGTTCCAAAGTGCACCTGTGGGCTTCCCTGGTGGCTCAGTAGTAGAGAATCCACTCACCAGTGTAGGAGATGTGGGTTCGATCCCTGATCTGGGAAGATAACTGAGTGCCGCAGAGCAACTAAGCCCACGTGCCGGAACTATTGAGCCTGTGCTCCGGAGCACTGTATCTGCAGTTCCGGAAGCCCTCGTGCCCTAGGGCCCAAGCTCAGGAACAGGAGGGGTCAACACTACGCGAAGCCTGCACGCCACAACTAGAGAGTAGCCCCCACTCAGCACAACTGGAGGAAAGCTCACGCAGCAACCAAGACCCGGCACAGCCAAAAGTAAAGAAACGTTTTAAATGAATAAACTGCACACTTCTCTTGATGAGCATACCTCAGCGGGAATTAGGGCATTTCGGAGGGTAAGTGTGGTTGTCCAAAGCCTGAGAGTGCTAGCTCTACCTCCACTTTGGAAACCATCATGATTAGTGATATTTCTGCTCTAGCAGACCATAATGGAGACACACTTGCTAATGTCAGTGTTTCAGAAGCATGGAGGAGAAACAAGTGGAGAATGCAAGGGAACATTGCCAACTGTTCAAGAAAAAGCTAAGAGACTGCTTTTGGGTGACATTTATTCAAAAGCCAGTAGCTTCACTTATTTTAGGGTCTCAAATTGAGAAAAGTCACAGTGTTTCTTCTGAACTCTCCCCGCCTGTTGCTGGGCTTACTTTGTTACGAGCTGGCAAACACTGGTTGGAACTGGGCTACTGTAAAATATGCCAGTTATCAGTGATGATAGGAGTCTTAGCTAGCATCTCCCAATGTCTCCCACTCCACTACTATACGAAGCAAGAACTGCCTGTAATTACATTTTAATAATAATGCTTACCTACCTAATGAACTACTCCAGTAGCTTTGTTTTAATTCTCATTATTCGGAAGTAATGTTTTAGGCCTTTAGATAACATATTTAAGACTCATTAGGTATCCTGTCTTTTTGTTTTTTAATCGAATATACTCTTGAATTCATGGTAGACTATAATCTCAAAAGATTTTCCTAAAGAAGCAGGAAACTGTTATGCATATTTTCCACAGAGAGCTTCAGAGTTACTAAAGTGACTTAAAGGTGGGCGAGCCCACTTACTGTAAAGCTACTCTTACAATAAAAGGTTATAATAATAATTTTTGATATTAGGGTGTTCTGAAATTCGTGAAGTATTAATAGAATGACTTGTATTTATGTTTGTTTATTTACCTATGCAGAAGGGTAGGTCCCCAGGCCTTTGCGGTTGGAAGCCAAGGAAGAAGTAAGCGTGCAGAAAGGGAGTTGGTAATCTTAAGGTCTTAAAGAGGAAACAGTCATTATTATAATATTAAAACCTGAAAATAAAACCTGAGTATGTGTAAATTAAGCCATTCATTTGACTGTTTTCCAATTACATCCTGAAATGAAAGCGGAAATGTGACTGTACATTGCTTCTCTGTTCTTCATTTTCTAATGAAAATGAAGCTTGGTTTTTTTAAAGTGATGAAGTTACTTTGCACAATTGTACATTCTCATTGTAGCCCAGATTGACCTTTGTCAAACTGGAAAATACATCAGATGTTAAGGATATAATTGCTACTGAGACCATGTTCACCTTAAGGGTTAATAGAGGACACTACTTCCAGAACCCTAAGAGAGCCTTCCCTTTTAGACTTCTCAAAGAAAGTGAAACTTTTTTCCATTTGGGTATGTGATGAGGGTGTATGTATTCACTTGTTTGGATGATCGGTGCAGAGAAAAACAGATAAGACTCAGAAAATACTGTTTTTGTTTACTGAAACTTTTTGTGTAACTATTTCTCTGAAGCCTAATCTGAAATTAGTATGTTACTGTACATTCACTTTAGCAGGAAGCTCATAGAACATTTTTATTAAATGAACTGATTGTGGTTTTTAGCTACCATTTATTTATATCTGGGCTGAAACAGCTTCTAGAGGTGACTATTAATCAAATACCTCTCTTGAGCTTTCTGTGTAAGAAAAAGATAATATTGAAAAACTAATAATCCCAGTCAAAATAAATTAATTTTTGACTAAATTCAGGATGTTGAAAAGGAATACTTCATGGGATGGTAATCTTACATTTTGCTTGAAAAGAAACAAAGCTGTCCAGTCTCTAAAATCTTAAAGGTAGATAATTTTAAGAGGTCATTTTATAAGGTAATTCAGTAGCAAAGTACCTTTACTTAGAAATACCTATAGTTATATATGGGGTGGATAAACAAGGTCCTGCTATATTATAGCTCAGGGAACTATATTCAGTATCCTATGATAAATCATAATGGAAAAGAATATTAAAAAGAGAATGTATATATGTATAACTGAATCATTTTGCAGTATAGTAGAAAGGTAACACATTGTAAATCCACTATATTTCAATTAAAAAAATAAATACCTGTAGTCTCTGAAATAGGCTAGTTAACTGCCACTAACTAGACTGTCTCCCTTTTCAAAAAAGGAATGAATTAGACCATAGTTCCTTAAAAGCCATTCCATTCCAAAATTGTTGATATAAGTTAAGATGAAAGGAATGGGTTCACTGATGGGCCACTGTTGCTGCTGCTGCTGCTCAGTCGCTTCAGTCGTGCCCAACTCTGTGCGACCCCATAGACGGCAGCCCACCAGGCTCCCCCATCCCTGGGATTCTCTTAGGCAAGAACGATGGCGTGGGTCCCCAGTTCCTTCTCCAATGATTGAAAGTGAAAAGTGAAAGTGAAGTTGCTCAGTCTTGTCCGACTCTTAGCAACCCCATGGACTGCAGCCTACCAGGCTCCTCCGTCCATGGGATTCTCCAGGCAAGAGTACTGGAGTGGGTTACCATTGCCTTCTCCAGATGGGCCACTGGAGTACTATAAATCTGTTTCAGCTGCCTAAATTTTAAAAGGTTATGTGTCTTTAGGATATGAGTTTTGGCAGCAGGGACCCAGCAGTAGAAGATAAGCTTTATAGTAGGTAATGAATTGGTGGGGCTGGATTTATCAAGTCTTATTAGTTTTAGAAGAAGTTTCTGAATGTGTTTCTTATAATTAAAATATTAATTTATTGCCAAATTGTATTCTTTAAATGCAGGTAAACAAGTGAGAACCAAACTTTCACAGGCATTTAATCATTGGCTAAAAGTTCCAGAAGACAAGCTACAGGTATTTAGGCAATTATAACTTCATTCTTTGTTTTGGGTTTTTTTTTTAGTATATATTTATTTATTTATGGCTGCATCAGGCCTTAGTTGTGGCACACAGCATCTTTGTTGCAGTATGTGGTCTCTCTGTTGTGGCACAGGCTTAGTTGCCCCGCATCCTGTGGGATCCTAGTTCCCTTACTAGGGACTGAACACACATATCCTGAATTGAAATATTCTTAACCACTGGACCACCAGGGAAGTTCTCTAACTTCATTTTAAGCCCAAGAAATTAATAGATACCATGTAAAAATATTCCTAGCTCTTAACTCAGTTTCATGATCATACACTATTTCTCTTGATGTCTCTAGATAGTAATTAATTGTAAAAACTAAGACACCTGACACTGATAATCTGTTCTATAATAAGTATTGGTAAGCTCTTTTGAATAATTCAAATAAAATGAAATTTTTCAATTGTATTTTTTACTAGATTATCATTGAAGTGACAGAAATGTTGCATAATGCCAGTTTACTCATCGATGATATTGAAGACAACTCAAAACTCCGACGTGGCTTTCCAGTGGCACACAGTATCTATGGAATTCCATCTGTCATCAATTCTGCCAATTATGTATATTTTCTTGGCCTAGAGAAAGTCTTAACCCTCAATCACCCGGATGCAGTAAAGCTCTTTACCCGCCAGCTTCTAGAACTCCATCAGGGACAAGGCCTAGATATCTACTGGAGGGATAATTACACTTGTCCCACCGAAGAAGAATATAAAGCAATGGTGCTGCAAAAGACAGGTGGACTATTTGGATTAGCAGTAGGTCTCATGCAGTTGTTCTCTGATTACAAAGAAGATTTAAAACCACTACTTGATACACTTGGGCTCTTTTTCCAAATTAGGGATGATTACGCTAATCTACACTCCAAAGAATACAGTGAAAACAAAAGCTTTTGTGAAGATCTAACAGAGGGAAAGTTCTCATTCCCTACTATTCATGCTATCTGGTCGAGGCCAGAAAGCACCCAGGTGCAGAATATCTTGCGCCAGAGAACCGAAAACATAGATATTAAAAAGTACTGTGTACATTACCTTGAGAATGTAGGTTCCTTCGAATACACTCGGAATACTCTTAAAGAGCTTGAATCTAAAGCCTATAAACAAATTGATGCTCGTGGTGGAAACCCTGAGCTAGTAGCTCTCATAAGACACTTAAGTAAAATGTTCAACGAAGAGAATGAATAATGTTAAGCCATTCTCGACTAGGCCTGATACTTAGTTGACTTTTTTTTTTGTCTTTTGGCCCATTACCTTTTAAAAAAATTGGACCAAGCTGTTAGTCTCCAAAAATTGAGTGATAATGATGATGTGAGTAAGGTTGTTTCCATTTAGAATCCCTGTGTACAGATAATCATCATAGTACAAAGTTGTAGGAATCAAAAGGAGCCACATTTAAATAAGTCTAATTTGAATGTCAGAATGTGCTATGCTGGGACCTTGTGGCCAACTCTGCCTCACATGTTCTGTGGATTCTGTCAATAAAAGAAGACTTCAGCTTCCAGGAACTTTTATCCACATACTTCCTAACTGTACTACATGGGCAGTTCACAATTCATCTACCCCATTTCTGTGCCATCGGCTACTTGGGACCAGTTTCTGTAGCTCACTGGCCCAAAGATCACAGGAACTCTTCTTTCTTCCTAAATGTTGTTGCTTAGAATAACTCATTCTCCTCCCTGGAAATTCCTTTACTTCCATGAAGAAGCTGACCATGAAAGTAAGCATTCTGGCTCTTTGTTTCAACTCGTTTTTTCCTTCCTCCCTATCCAGCAATTCTGCTGTTTTAACCAAGGAGTCTTCACTGAATGAAGTTTACACACTAGCCCAGATACTTTTTTCCTCCTAATGTAACTTGCTACCCACACACGTGCTTGACTGTTTGCAACTCTGTGGGTTGTAGCCTGCCAGGCTTCTCTGCCCATGGAATTTTCCAGGCAAGAATACTGGAGTGGCTTGCCATTTCCTCTTCAAGGGATCTTCTGACCCAGGGATCAAACCTGAGTCTCCTGCACTTCCTGTGTTGCAAGCAGGTTCTTACCCACTGAGCCAGCAGGGAAGCCCCAGTGTAACTTCCACCTCAAAACTAGTGTCTGGTTATAGTGGTATCTTTCCATTTGGGAAAAAAGAAAAGGTATATGCAAAAAGTATTTTAGGAAGGAGTCTTTAAACCTTTCTTAGTAGTAAAAACCATAGAGTGATTGGCTCACCTCAAGTCAAAAGCTGGGGCAACTGAACTTTTCCTTCCCACACACATCACTAACCGCCCCCCACCAAAGGCAATCAGTTGCTTGAATGGAAAAAGGAAGTAGGCATCTTTAATCTCTGATTAAAGGAAAGAAAAGAGTTAACCTAAGAGCCAAAGTATCCAAAAGCTAGACTCAGGCACAATTAGCTTTATAGTGCCTTAACCATGACTATCTCTTTGTTTCATTTTAAACCCTAAGCTCCTGGAGCAATCTTACAGCCCAAGAGCTATGAAGAAAAAGAGACTCTTGTTTTCTGTAGTAAGAGATGTCACTGACATCCCAAAGTTTGTATTTCTCAGTGCAATATGTTATGTCAGGTCAAATTACCATATTCTTTTGTGAGAGAGTCTCACCAAAGCACTCAACCTATGTGTTTTTTGAAAAAGTTGGGTATTGCCTTTACTAACTTAAAATTTGAATCTTCCATTTTAATTGATCCAAGGAAGCCTCTTCTGAAAATCAGATATTTGTGCTACCCTACAGATGTTTGAACTTTATGAACCTATAACTTAAACTGGATTACTCAGATCTAATGCTAACTATATTGACAAATTACTTGCAAGTATAAAGATTGCTTAAGTAGGTTATTCCTTACCTAATCAAATTAATTTCAGCCTGGTACAACTCATGATTCTTTTGTCATTTTTATCTTGCTTTTCAGTGACAGAAATGCTTGGCAAAGAGTTGTGTATTAAATAATCAAAAATCTTTTTCACTTGAACTGTAGTCATGGTGGTTAACACAGAAGAAAACGAAATTGATTTTATTTGTTGGCAAAATCAAAAGAATGAAGGCTAGTTATGTTGACAGAAACGACTTTCTGACCTCAGCAAGGTTTTAAATGCATCAGTTCTCACTGTCAGCTTCCTGAGTTGACTTCTTCTCTTCCTAACCTATACTTTGTAGTCATTCATTCTTTTCAGGGACCCTTTCAAGAGCTTTCTTCAATCACCTTCCTCCTTTCTTTAGGCCCTGCCTATCCTGCCAGTTCCCAGGATAAATCCAAGGTTCACATGCTTTGCCCTTCCCATGATGCCTAGTTTCAAAACTGCTATTGCCACCCTTGCAAGTTACATGTATTAAAGCCTCAAGAGCCCTTTTATTTTCCATCTAATCCTGATGAAGATTTAAAATCCCAATCTAGCTCCCCAGCTTCTGCATTCTTCCGTTTAAATGTAAACTCTTCTTGCCTTTCTTGCGCTGTACTACTTTAGGTCTGTCTTCAAATGATCTGCCTTCATCTCAAGAAAAGTTTGTCCTCCTGCCCTCAGCCAAACAAGCTCTCCTGTTCTTCATTCCCTCCTTTTCTGTCTCTTGAGGGCCTGTTTCATTCCCTGCCTTATATCCTCAGGATTTATCCATTGGCTCTTTTCTAAACATTATACCAAGAGGGAAGAAAATGTCCATTTGTGAAGTTTCTACTAGGTACCCCCTGTTTTATGTTTTTCTCTTCGAGCATTTACTGAACAGAGCCAGGGCCTTGAATACAGATCAAAGCACTTTGCTCTTCTGTTGGCTTCCCATTCTGTATGCACATGTAAATATGTTTTAAGTTTAGAAAGCACTGATCCATTGTATTAAAGTACTAAACAGTTCCCTTCCTGTAACCTCTACCCACTCCAGTCTATCCAGTACACTCCAAAGCTGTCTTTCCAAAACACAAATCTGATTGTATCATTCCCATGTATTAAATTCTCTGAATCCCCAATACTGCCATCTATAAATTCCTTGGCATATAAGGCTTTCCAAAATCTGATCTCTCCAACCAACTTTACCCATATTGTCTAATATTTTACTCTCCCCATACACCTTATTCTCTGCCAGAAAATAGTGCTCATCATTGTTGAGATACTCCTGTTTTTCATTCAGTTTATTTAGAATCTTTCTTGAGTGCCTATGAGTTAAATCTTTTGTTAGGCTTTGGAGATAGAAGAGTGACACATACTATCACTTAGCCTCATGTGATTTTCCTGTAATGGAGACTGGAAAGTAAATAGCCAATTACTAAACAGTATTGTTAGTGCTGGAATCAGAGCCCCTAATTACTTTAGATGTCTGCTTCTCCCATTGGATTAGAAACTCATTAAGGGCAAGGACTGTGACTTACGCACACTCCTATTTTCAGTAGCACTTAATAAATATTTATGAATGAATAAATCTCGACTTGAAACTAATCTCCCACCTCTCAAGGGTTCCATTAAATATAATGTATGTGAAAAGATACCATAAACTTCAAATGTTACCTTTTATGTTAATGTGGTTCTTGTACCTCTAATTCTTCCTCTAATGATTCTTATTGAATGTTTTTCCTTCTGAAAGCATTTCTAGACTGTTTACTTTAAGTTTTGTCCATACTTAACATTGTGTCAGAACCCTGACCTTGTATTCAAGTCCTATATTTTTAAACTACCTATTCATCTGAGTTTTCCGTTAGCTTGAAATCAACATATTTAAAATCAACTTAGACCTCCCTTCCTATCCCTTTACCAACCAAAATGATGAAACTGCTTCTACCTCTGTCTCTTCTGTCACCATTGGCATTTTTTTTTAATACCCTCACCCCCCCACCCC
>SJYT01003184.1:417499-440721 GCA_006410635.1 Cephalophus harveyi
AGACTCAAGAGAGCCCTGTTCTATCCTGTCTCTTATACACATCTCCCCCCACCCTGCCCCCCCTTTTCTGGCCTGAGTTCCCCCACCAAGAATTGAACTTAGGCCACCTGCAGAGTAAGTGCAGAATCCTAACCACTGAATCGCCAGGCAAGTCCACCACTGCCATTCTTAAAATGACCCAGTAGTATGTCTGACTTATTACTTAGCCTTGCTTCCCATCCAGTCCTCCCAAGACTTGTCCTTTGAGATGTCTCTTCTCTATCTCTTTACATTTTCACTTCCTTTTCATTTTCACTATGGCACTTAAAACAACTTTTATTGCCATGCTGATATCTGTTGGTTGAAATACAGAAAAGAACTCATGATGATGAACCCCATAATAATATGAACTCAGACATAATACAATTGGCATTTGGCTCCCTAACCTCCCACCACCTCCCGTTGGCTAACTGCAGATTTATTATTTGATTAAGTCTTAGAATGATGCAACCTCAGGTTTTATGTGATTGAATATATTGGACCTTACAGTTGCATGGCAGAATTTTACAATATTCTCAGTAAATATTGTAATAAGCAAAGGTTTAGCCCATTAGAATTTTCAATAGAAATAGAAATTTCGATATTAGCCCATTAGTTAAAGTTAATTGTGTAGAATGTTTAATGGGCATCTTGTCATAGAGATATCTGGGAAGCATTTGTAGCACTACCTGCCATGGCATGCACATATAAAGCACTCTGTGCTTTAGGAGAATAACCAGTATACTACCTTTGATCTATATTTGTTACTGTACACAAAAATATATCTGAAGATTGGAAAATTGGTATAATGAATAATGGAAGATATTTAGATCTCAGTGGGCAAGTAAGCTGCCAAAGTAATTTATAAATCTCAACAAAACTTGTGAAGTCACATAGGATGACATGTAAAATTGGAATAGTTAAATATTTGAAAAGTAAAAAATGTAAAGAGATTTAGCTTTAGTAAATTCTAACAGCTGTCCATATTTTACAAGAAATAAATGATTTATTGAAGTTGACAGATTAAGTCAGTTAACCACAAAGAATTAGACAAAACCAAAAGAACCTGAATATGAAGCAGAAGATTATTGAAACGAGGCAAACTAGCTATTCCAAGAGACAAACTAATAGATTTTCTAATACATTTTATGAACATGCATTTGTGATTTGATAACAGACATGGAAGTGTAATTTTTTTCTTTTCTTTTTTGGCTGCACTATGCAACATGCAAGATCTTAGTTCCCCTACCAGGAATAGAACCCGTGCTCCCCTGAAGTAGGAGCATGGAGTCTCAACCACTGAACCAACAAGGAAGTCCTGAAAGTATAATTTTTTAAAGTTTGTTCAATTTATTGCATCTTGAAACTTGGCAATTTAAGCTTACAAAGCTCTGAATTAGAGATGAACAACAAAAAAATAGCATTCACTACATGACAGCACTAAAGATATAAAATGCACAATTTTAGACACTCTTACAAGGCTTAGAAAAAATTTGAGTATAATTGCTGATAGTTCAGAAGGATTCAGCACCATAAAGACCATTATTTAGGAGAAATTCTCAATTTATTGAGGCCACAAGTCACCTATGATTATCAATTTAATGAGGACGTTGTTGGGAGAATTGAGCAGTTTACTGTACATGACAAAGGAGTATCAGCTAGTGAACACTGCAACAAACAAAAGATCAATAATTTCCCCTTGCCTTGGAGTATCGTAGCATATACGGATAATTAATGTTGCCAGCTTGTTTTACTGGAATCCCCTCCTTTCAGTCCATGTTGCACACAACTGCCAAAGTAATCTTAATTTGCTTTCATTTTGTGCCTCTGTTCATAAATCATTTCCTTATAGGATAAACACTTTAGTTTCAGAGTCAAAGCTCCCAATAATCTGTTTCTCATCTAATCTCCCACCATCCCTCACTTCAGTTAAGCCTGACTGTTCATTCTTGCCTATTAAACACATTCCCACCTTCATGCTTGTACTCATATACTTGTTTCTGAAATGTCCCCCTGCCACCCATTAAATCTGCTCTATCTCTAAAGCCTAACAATATTTTTGTTCCAAATCAAAATGTCTTTATACTGATTAACAATGCAAATAGATGAAACAAGCCACTCCCACCATTCAGATAAAAAATGAGTCAGAGGATGGCCTTAGCCAAGTACTTGGTTAAGTACTTGCTTTTCCTCCAAAGCAAAGCTTAAACATGGTCATTAATTAAGTTAATAAATAGCCACTAACTGGTGTATGATTGACTCAATATAAGTCTTTTTGTTACTCTCAGCAGACCCATTGCTCTCCTATTGTAAGTGAGGTGCTGACTCCTCTGTGGGGCAGCAGGAAAACATTTCTTTAAAAGGGATATGTAACAGTGTTTCTCCAACTTGAATACTGTACCATCTTCTTTAAAGGAAAATTATCCTGGGCCTCTGCTTTCAACCTAGGTTATTTCTGTTAACACTCGTTTGTGCTCAAACATGTCTGACTCTTTGTGACCCCACGGACTCTAGCCTGCCAGGCTTCTCTGTCCTTGGTATTGCCCTGGCCAGAATACTGGAGTGGGTTGCCATTTTCTCCTCCAGGTGATCTTCCCAACCCACGGACTGGACCCATATCCTGTATTGTGGGCAGGATTAGACTTAGGACCACTGAGTCACCAGGGAAGCATGTTACACTGTTATGTGTGTAAAATCATAAGCTCCTACCAGGGACACCTTTGTTGTTAATTAGCCATTCTCTTATCCTAATTCTACCTGATCATATTCCTGTTTCCTTTTGGTGAATTATGTCTTGCCAGCTGTTTACAGCCAAGGTACCCTGACTTTGAGTATGGAAGCCAAAGGATCCTAGGAGGTTGCTGTCTCCTTCCGCCCACTGCCTGGCTATAGTTGAAAGGTGATACATGACCATTTGATTGAGATCAAACCAGTCAATCATAAAGGAAACCAGTCAATCATAAAGGAAATCAGTCCTTAGTATTCACTGGACGGACTGATGCTGAAGCCAAAACTCCAATACTTTGGCCACCTAATTTGAAGAACTGACTCATTGGAAAAGACCCTGATGCTAGGAAAGATTGAAGGCAGGAGAAGGGGACAACAGAGGATGAGGTGGTTGGATGGCATCACCGACTTGATGGACATGAGTTTGAACAAGCTCCAGGAGTTGGTGATGGACAAGGAAGCCTGGCATGCTGCAATCCATGGGGTCGCAAAGAGTCAGACATGACAGTGACTGAACTGAATTGAACATGACCTAATCTTAACCAGCTGGATTCTGTCTCCATTCTTGAGTGGAGAAAACTGCTGGAGTTCATTCACCTGCTAGGAATCTGACCAAGCAACTAAATGGCACCTGCTGTTTTGGTTCTTTTCCAGTTCTTGTTCTGTCTTGTTCCAGTTCTTGGTTCTATCTTGTTCCAGTTCTATCTTGGTTCTTAGTCCTAAAGCTGAACCTGGTGCTCCAGCCCTCCTGTTACAGTGTGAGCTATCCAGTATCTTCCCAATATATCCTCTTTGTTCTTACATTAGACGGATCTCCAGCTTATGGGGGTTTCCCTGGTGGCTCCAATGGTAAAGAATCTGCCTGCAATGCAGGAGACCTGGACTCCATTCCTGAGTCGGGAAGATTCCTGGAGAAGGAAACGGCGACCCACTCCAGTATTCTTAGCTGGAGAATCCCAAGGGCAGAGGAGCCTGGTGGGCTACAGTCCATGGGGTGGCAAAGAATTGGACATGACTGAGCAACTGAACTTTCCAAGGTATAGGAAAAGAAAATACAAGGTTGTTTGAGAGACTATAGTAAGTTACCAATTGTGTGAAAAAGAATGGAGTAAAAGTATTTGCATAGATTAGGGTAGGAACTGAGGGACAGAGACTGAAAGAGTAGCAAGAGTGACTTTCCACTGTACACCTATTGACTGCTTTTGACTTTTGAAGCTTGGGACTGTATTACATATTCAAATATTGAACATTTTTAAAGTCATAAAAGCAATAAGCAAGAAATATCGGAAAGTTCTAAGCAGATAATTTTTCAAGGGTGGCTACTTAACATTAAGTGTTCAAGGATGACCTCTCTGAGGAAGCAGATGTAAGTTAAGCTCTGAGTGATTAAAACAAAACAAAACAAAACAAAACTATACCACAATCCTGGTGAAGAGCAATCGAAACAAAAGGAATCCAAAGATCTTATGGTAGGAAAGTGCTTGAGTAAGGATTTGGGGCTTTAAGTACAATTGGGAAGGTTTCAAGAAAGGGAGTAACTGGATTTAATTTACCTTTATAAAAGATGGTTCTGGCATCTGAGTAGAGGATGGGTTTATAGAGGGGAAGAAGAGGTGAAGAGACCTATGAGGAGGGTGTTAGAATATCCCACAAGAGCTGATGGTAGCTGAAATAAGGATGATAGCACAGGACACAGTGTGAAGAGGGTCAGCTGGGGACTATTTTGAAAGTGGAGCTGATAGGAATCACTGGTGGATACAAAACAGAGTTAATAAAAAGAGGAATCAAGGATGACTGCTAGATTTTTTTAAGATAGTAAATAAATAGTAATATCATAAATTAGATTTAGAAAGGCAGGGGAGAAACAACTTTTAGAGGGGAATTAGAGATGGCTATGAGATATCCTAGAGAGATGTCAGGAAGGTATCTGCAGGCACATACTTAGATAGGGTTCAGAGGGGAGATCAAGAAAGGCTGGAAGCTGGATTTGTGAGCCATTGACATGAAGTCATAGAATTGAATAAGCTCACCACCTAGGGATAGTGTGCGAATAAGGAAAAGAATGGGGTCAGCACTGGTCCCTGGGCACTGCTACTCCTGTTTTTTGGAAACAGCTGTATTGATTCACACATCACAAATTTTTTAAAGTATGCACTTCAGTGGGTTTTAGTATATTCATGAGGTTAAGCAACCATCACCACAATCTAATTTTATAACATTTTTGCTTCCCCTAAAAGAAACCTCCATCACAATTAGCATTCACTTCCCATTTCCCTGTCTCCATCCCTAACGCCCACTCTGTGCTGTGCTTAGTCATTCAGTGGTGTCCATTGCTTTGCGACCCCATGGACTGTAGCCCGCCAGCCTCCTTTGTCCACAGGGATTCTCCAGGCAAGAATACTGGAGTGGGTTGCATGCCCTCCTCCAGATCTTCCCAACCTAGGGATTGAACCCAGGTCTCCCACACTGCAGGCAGATTCTTTACTGTCTGAGCCACCAGGGAAGCCCCATTGTCCACACTAGGCAGCCACTAATCTACTTTCTGTGTCTGTAGAGTTACTTGTTCTGAATGTTTCATATAAATGGAATCATACGCTATATCACTGCCAGGGTCCAGCCCCCGCAGGATTCAGGGGAACCTGAAGGGAAAACGGCGTCGGCGGATGATTTAGAGAGAGATACGGAAAGAATATTGTAGATAAGAAAATAGAGGAGAGAAAGAGGCTGATATTCCTTGGTTTACATAGAAAGCCAATAAAACTTCGAGAGAAGAAGTTTGCCCTGTTCACAGAGGCCACAGGTGCCTTCCCGGTCTCCCAAGGGAGTGAAGACGCAGAACGTCTTCCCGTTCAAGTCTTAGAAACCCGGGCAGATAAGTGAATGCAGGGATCCTCTATGCTCCAAGGGATCAGCCTGAAAAAGAGAGGGAGGGAGAGAGAGAGAGAGAGAGAAAATGATTGACATGAGGAGACCAAGCTGCTTCAGTAAGCGAGGCCCAATAGCTTTATTATTTAAAAGGTACTTTTATACCTTGTCTTATACATAGAGGGAAATGAAAGATGCAAAGTCATACAGAGTCAGCCCAAACATTACATCTGTTTTGTCTTTATCGAAACCAGGATTTTTTCTGCAAACCTTTCCCACAGACAATGTTGTGTACATTATGTTCTGGCCTTGGAGGCCTGTGAACATTTTATGACCCTCCTTTGATAAAGGCTTCTCAACCAGAAAATTTATTTTCCCTTGAAATGTTTTTTCTTATATTTCTAATCTATGTCAGCCTCAGAAAGTATTAAACAAGTTACATTTCTCATGGAGCAAAGGTGCAGTAAGTTACAAGAAAGAACCAATTAGCTCAAAAGTCTGATGTGGTTAAATTCAAGGCTATACTTGTTTTTCTTACTTTTCAACTATGTTAACTAATGCATTTCCAGGTGCACAGTGGATAAGAGATATGGGAATTTAGCAAGAAGCATTGGCCCAATAATGAAATCTTACGCCAGCACTACTCTAACAACTTTTAACTCTTTGTAAGGCTCTATGCTTTAGGCTTTCCATGCCTGTCATAGTTGGGAGGCTGTAAATAATCATATGCGTAGCTGCAAGAGTCTGGATATACCTGCCAAGCAAGCTAGAATGCTAACAGAGGGATTTTGATTGGAAATATTCTTCTCATGTCCAGGAAACTTATTAGCTATAGCCCTAAGTTAATTTTCTCCAGAGAAAGGTGGTCAGGGTTAGCCCCCTGTTAATGTCAGAGGAGTTGGTGAAAGTCATGAAATAGTAGAACAGACAGATTCTGGTTTTGGGGTAGATGCTCAAGAAAGCCTAGGGAGCCCGTTGAGTTCTGAAGCCTTGCTTAACAGTTCTCTTCCACATGACCTTGTCGTGGGTGGGACCTCCCATGGTGGCTCCCGGCATATCGCCTTTTGTGACTGGCTTCTTTCACTTAGCATAGTGTTTTCAAGATTCATACATACTATGTCACAACCTGAATCATTTTTAAGTCTGAATTAGCTTATTGTATGAAAATGCCATATTTTGTTTTATCTGTTCATCAGTTGGTGGACCTTTGAGTTATTTTTACTTTTTGGTTTTTATAAATAATGCTGCTATGAACATTTGTGTATGAGTTTTTCTGTGGATGTATATTTTCATTTCTCTTGGGTAATATTATGGACTGAAAGTTTGTGTCCCCCTCAGATTTATATGTTTAAGCCTCAACCTTCACTATTTCTATGTTTGGAGATAGGATCTTCATGTAAGTAATTAAGGCTAAATGAGGTCATAAGGGTGGGGACCTGATCCAATAGAATTAACTTTCTTACAAGAAGAGACTCAAGAGAGCCCTGTTCTATCTTTACACCATGTGAGGACACAGAAGGCAGCCACCACAAACCGGGAAGAGAGCCCTCACCAGGAACCAGGGCCCCTGGCATTCCCATCTCTCTGAGTTATCCACAGTTTGTTATGATCCACACAGTGAAAGGCTTTAGCATAGTCAGTGAAACAGAAGTAGATGTTTTTCTGGAATTTCAGAGTCCAGAGGGGGGGAAAAAATGCTATGAGAAAAAAAAAAATCTGTTGTAAAATCCACTCAATCTGTGTGTTTTCTTATAGCAACCCAAGCCAACTAAGAAAGTTAAACACTCAGCTGAGTCATATGGTACTTTATTCCACAAGACTGGAAGAGGTCAATCCTTATTCCAATTCCCACGAAGAGCAGTATGAAAGAACGTTCAAACCTCTGGACAATTACACTCATCTCCCATGCTAGTAAAGTTATGCTCAAAATCCTCCAAGTTATGCTTCAGCACTATATGAACCAACAACTTTGAGATGTTCAAGCTGAGTTTAGAAAAGGCAGAGGAACCAGAGATTAAATGGCCAACATTTTCTGGATCATAGAGAAAGCAAGGGAATTCCAGAAAAAACATCTACTTCTGTTTCATTGACTGCACTAAAGCCTTTGGCTTTGTGGATCATAACAAACTGTGGATAACTCATAGAGATGGGAATACCAGACCATCTGAACTGTCTCCCAAGAAACCTGTATGCAGGTAAAGAAGCAAGAGTTAGAACCCTATATGAAACAACTGACTGGTTCAGGATTGAGAAAGGAGTGTAACAAGGCTGTTTATTGTTTCCCTGTTTATTTATACACAGAGCACATCATGTGAAAGGCCGGGCTGGATGAGTTACAAGCTTGAATCAAGATTGCTGGGAGAAATATCAACAATCTCAGATATGCGGATGATACCACTCTAATGGCATAAAGTGGAGAGGAACTAAAGAGCCTCTTGATGAGGGTGAAGGAGGAGAGTGAAAAAACCGGTTTGAAACTCAATATTAAAAAAACTAACATCATGTCATCCGGTCCCATCCCTTCATGGCAAATAGAAGGAGAAAAGTTGGAAGCAGTGACAGATTTCCTCTTCTTGGGCTCCAAAATCACTGTCAATGGTGACTGCAGCCATAGGATTAGAAGATGATTGCTTTTTTGGCAGGAAAGCTATAACAAACCTAGACAGTGTGCTAAAAAGCAAAGACATCACTTTGCCATCAAAGGTCCATATAGTCAGGGCTATGGTCTTTCCAGTAGTCATATGCGGATGTGCGAGCTGGACAAGAAAGAAGCCAGAGTGCTGAACTGTGGTTCTGGAGAAGACTTTTGAGAGTCCCTTGGAAAGCAGGGAGACCAAACCAGTCAATCTTGAAGGAAATCAACCCTGCATACTCTTTAGAAGGACTGATGGTGAAGCTGAAGCTCCAGCGCTTTGGCCACTTGATGTGAACAGTTGATTTATTGGAAAAGACCCTGATGCTGGGAAAGATTGAAGGCAGAAGGAGAAGAGGACAACAAAGGATAAGATGGTTGGATGGTATCACTGATTCAATGGACATGAACTTGGCCAAACTCAAGGAGATGGTGAGGGACAGGGAAGCCTAGTGTGCTGCAGCTCATGGGATGGTGAAGAGTCAGACACGACTTAGCGACTGACTAACAACAATGAATTGATTAAATCACAGTTCAGTGATTTAACGTGGCAAAACCAACTGTATACTGTAAGTATATAGTAGCAAACTAATTTTTAAGATGTTTTTTTCCTCCCTCTTTTTTTTTTTTTGGCCTTGTTGTGTGGTATGTGGGATCTTAGTTTCCTGACCAGGGATCAAACCTGTGCCCCCTGCAATGGAAGAATCATGGAGCCTTAACCACTGGACCACCATTTCCCTCTATTTTTTTATCTTTTGTTGTAGAAAGGTACTCAAGCCATTTTGTGCTTTCTTGCCTCTGGAAAATATTATAGTGATAAAGCTAAGTCTCTTGTAAGACACTTCCCTTTCTGAATTAATTTTTCTACAAGCTGAGCCTGTTAAAGAGATTAGGCTAGGTGTACTGGAGGGAGACACAAAGAAAAGGAGTAGAGACTTTAAGGGCAAACAGAACAGAGGAGAGAGGAGAGAGTCCTGGGAAGGGAACAAAAAGCCAGAAGTTCCCATGGTTGTTGATGGTACTCAAGTAGTTAAACAATACCTCACCGAAGATGAACTAGATAACATTCCCCCTCTATTCCTGTGACAGGACAGCAGAAAGGTGCCAGGCTTTGAGGGTTCATTATGGGCTTCAGCAATAAACCTGCCAATGGTTTCTGTGATGCCTGGAGTCAGGATGCCCTCAGGCACCTCTTAAATCTCCTAGTAGCTGCTCTAACTATGAGAGGTAAGGAGGTGCCGACACTGACCGAGACTAAATTTTCTTCCAGCAAGAAGAAAGTGCCAGAAGAACAATCATCCTTTTCAAGATGCTGGACTGAGTATGTGGTTATTTTTTCTCTCTCTTGGGAGAATACTGAAAGGAAAGGAAGAAAATATAAAGACTAAAATATCAAAATAACATTGAGAATGAAAGGACTTTATTGATGGATGAGAAATTAAAAAAAAAAAATCTGGAATATAGAAAGCAGAAAGACTGCTGACTGATGAAAGTTGTGGGGATATGGTCCGAGCTGAGGCTATTCTGAGAAGGGGTTGTGGACCTAGCAGGCTCAGGAGAACCAGAAGTGCTTGGCAGAATAAGGGTCCCTCCCCCCAGTGATGTTCACATCCTCACCCCCAGAACTGATGAATGTATTAAGTTATATGGCAAAGGAGAAATAAGTTTGGAGAGAAATTATTGTTGCTAAGTGATGATCTCAAAATAGGGAGATTATCCTGAATTATTCAGGTGGACCCATCAGTAACTACAGGTTTCTTCAAAGTGGAAGAAGGAGGAAGAAGAGGAGAGTCAGAGAATGAGATGTGAGGTTGAAACCAAAGACAGAGTGGTGTGATAAGGACTGAACCCATCATTTCTGACTTTGAATATGGAAGAGGGGGACCACAAGGCACAGAATGCAGGCAGCTCCTAGAAACTACCGGCAAGGAAGCAGATTCTCTGCTGGAGTCTCCAGAAGGGAACATCGCCCTGCTGAGACCTTGAGAAGTGATGGGCTTCTGCAGAACTCTATATAATAAATAGATGTTGTTTTAAGCTACTAAGATTGTGGTAGTAGGAAACTAATTGGAACAACTCTGTACTTGCTGGAGTGATAAATGTGGACGAAAACAAATTAACTGATAGTCTGTAAATTGAAGGGTATATCCCCCTATACTACCTCTTTGTTATACTCCAGTGGGCAAACTATATCATCACTGCCAGATGTTTATCTTTTTAGAGAACTACAAGTTAAGTTTATAGGAAGAATTTGAGTAAATAGGGAAGGTATTGGTGCCAAAGAGCTACATTCTTCTGTCCTGGCATTTGGTAGCCTTCCTGGAGCATGATGGATGGCTGCTCCCTTCGCACTCACGTGACATTGACACTTAATTAGTCAGCCAGCCAGCCCTGCCTGCGTAAGCTGAGCTCCCATTAGTTCATGTTTTGCACTTCTCCTGCCTCATTCTGTCTAAAACATAAATGAACAACCAGAAAGGCCTACATATTTATAGAATACCTGCAGTATGACAGAGAAAGACCAAGGTAAAAAAAAGAAAGGGACTTTTCTGGTGGTCCAGTAGTTAAGAATCTGCCTTGCAATGCAGGCAGGGTATGCAAGTTCAATACTTGGGTGGGGAACTAAGATCCCATATGCTGCAGTCTGCAGCCAAAAAAACAAGCAAAGACAAAACAAGAAAAATACAGGAAAACTTAATTTAGAGGAAACAGGAACAATTAAGGGAACAGAAAACACCTTAAAACAAAATAAGACAAACCATAATCTGTAAGTAATATCATTGGAGAGATCTGAGAAGATACTGAATTGAATCTATGGCAGATGTTGTTATTTATCTACTGAACAGTCATTACTCAATTCTTCCTTATGAAAAGAGCCCTGATATTTTCCCCATGCCATGGCCATGTGTTTCAGGGGAAACAGAATTCTCTCTTCTTTGAGGGGGCTTCCCAGGTAGCACTAGTGGTAAAGAACCCACCTGCCGATGCAGAAGACAAGAGACACGGGTTTGATCCCTGGGTCAGGAAGATCCCCTGGAGCAGGACATGGCAGCCCATTCCAGTATTCTTGCCTGGAGAATCCCATAGTAGAGGAGCCTGGTGGGCCACCTCTATAGTGTTGCAAAGAGTCAGACACGACTGAGGCAGCTTAGCATGCACACATGAGGGAGCTTAGTCTTCATCACATAAGTTCTTCAACTGATTGGGTGAGGCTCACTCACATTATGGAGGGCAATCTGCTTGACTCAGAGTGTACTGATTTAACAGTTGATCTCATCTAAAACATACTTTCACAGCAACATGGAGACTGGGGTTAGAAGAAATATCTGGGTACAATGCCCTAGCCAAGAGGACATATAAAATTAGCCTTCACAACTACTTGCTAGGATGAGAAGCTGCACATTAGAAAGTACCAAAGGAAGGAAGGAAGGAAGAAGGCTGAAGGGAACTTTGCATGGTAAACATCTGCCACTGTGAAGTTGCCAGTGGAAATCTGACTTCCTTGTGATAGAGCTGTGAGGAAGACAGATATGGAAGAAGAGTGTAAAATGTTACCACAAAAGTACTAGCCCTTTATTTCATTTTTCTTATAAAAATATTAGGATGTCCTTATGAGCAATTACTTACAGCCTCAACTCTTGTGGTGTCCAGTTAGATACTGTGAAGTCAAATAAATCTATGGCTATTGAGTGGGTTTAACTGATCTTTATTTTCTCTTAAATTACCCCACAACTCCAAGCGGCTTCTGTACTAAAGTAGATGTCATTGCATATAGATAGCCGGCAGGTACATGAAACATTACTGATTATTAGGGAAATGCAAGTCAAAACTACAGTGAGGTACCTCACTCTGGGTAGAATGGCCATCATTAAAATCTCCAAATAATAGATGCTAGAGAAGCTGTGGAGAAAGGGGAACTCATCTACTCTTAGTGGGATTGTAAATTGGTGTAGCCAATATGCAAAACAGTACAGAGGTCCCTCAAAAACTAAATGTTGGGAATTTCCTGGCATGCAATGATTAGGACTTGGCACTTTCACTGCTTTAGCAGGGTTCAACCCCTGGTCAGGGAACTAAGATCCCACGGGGCTTGTGGCATGGCCAAATAAAACAAAGAAAAAAAAGATACATTCACCCAGTGTTCAAAGGTAGCACTGTTTTCAATAGCCAAGACATGGAAGCAACCTAAGTGTGAATCAACAGATGAATGTGTATAGAAAATGTGGTATATATACACAGTGGAACACTACTCAGTCATAAAAAAGAATGGACCATGTATTTAAAGCAACATGGATGGGTCTATAGATTATGATACTAAGTGAAGTAAGTCAGAAAGAGACAGATAAATTCTGTATGATATCACATATGCAGAATCTAAATTGACACAAATGAACTTGTCTACAGCATAGAAACAGATTCACAGACTGGACAGACTTGTGGTTGCCAAGGAGAAGGGAAGCTGGTAGAGGGCTGGATCGGGAGTTTGGGATTAGCAGATGCAAACTATTACATGTAGAATTGATAAACAACAAAGTCCTACTGTATAGCACAGGGAACTATGTTCAGTATCCTGTGATGAACCATAATGGAAAAGAATATGAAAAAGAATGTATATGTGTAGAACTGAATCACTTTGCTGTACACAGAAATTAACATTGTAAATCAACTTCAGTAAATTTTTTTTTAAGTAAAATAGGTATCATGGTCCCAATAAAAAAATCAAGAAAGTAGATGTAGTCACTGAGAGAGTATGTACCATAAGGACAGTTATCAAGGAGGGAGCAGTTAATGGAATGAGGAAACCATGAAGGAAGAAGAGAACAGCTAGTTGACATTCTTAATCTGAACTCTGTTGTCTTCTCTGGGGCCCATTAACGATCTTCAAAGGATTAATTAACTCCCTGAAATTATATACAAAATTTGCACTTATATGGATAGCTGTCATCAGATTTCCAAAGTGACTTCACTCCCTGTCAACAACAGCAACAATATCAACAAAGAAAAGAAAAAGGAAAAAATAATCACTGGAAAGAAACTATGTGGTTTCAAGAAGTGAACCATTAAAGTATTGATATAATGCAGTAGAGATACCCAATAGGATATTAACTTTAAAATGTTTGATCATTAGGCAATTAGAAGGTCTCTTCTTGGAATAGTCATTGAACTGTGCTTCCTCAACCTCCTTTCCACTGCAGTCTGGCTTCTGAGGCCACTACTCTACCAAAATTGCTCTTGTTGATGACACTGACATTTATTTTGTGAGATCTAGTGAATAGTTCTGTCTTCTCATTTTATATGACTTCTCAGTAGCTGTGACTCCACAGTCTTCCAGTCTGCTTCAACTTTTCTGGCTTAAGCCACCATTTCCTTTTGTGCCCTAGATGAAATGACTACAGTAGCTCATAACTGACTCCCTTTTTTTTTGGGGGGGGGGGGGCATGCAGCTTGCAAGATCTTAGTTCTCTATCATGAGATGTAACCCAGGCCCCAGCAGTGAAAGCACCGAGTTCTAACCATTGATCACAAGGAAATTCCCCATGAATGACCTTCTTAACCCTCCCTCAACCCTGCCTCCCACTTCTGTTATCCTATAAAATTAGAAGGATCTTCTTCCAGTTTTTTTCTTTTTTTACCTTGTTCGATCCTTCTTATCTTGCAGTTGTCAGTTCAAATGTCACCTTGAAAGTTATCCTCCCCTTACTTTCCTACTTTCAGTTGCTAGCATTATCACTGAACCATCTATTTTTTTTAATTGCACCTCACACAATCTGAAATTATCTTATTATTTTTATTTATGTGTCATCTGCCTCATACCATTAAGACATACATTTTTTTCCAGGACTGAAACATTGCATCTCTTTTTCTCTGCTAGACCTCTAGTGTCTAAAAGTAGTGTTTGGTGCAGAACTGGCACTTACTGACTTGATGCATGAATGATGACACTCAAAATGAATTGCACTGTAAAGATTTTATATTTTAAGTTTGTACTCTTTTGATACAGTGCTTTAAATATGATTTTTACAGCAAAGGTGGGTAAGTAACCCTATCAAACTATTCTATTGAGAAATCAAGGGATTTGAGGACTAAAAAATCACCTTGATGACCTGAAGTGTTAGTGTTGATATTTGAAAGATAACTGTGGAAGAACTGGAGGGAAAAGAGAAGACAGAAGGCCAGGCTAAAAATGATTAAAGTGAGAGGAGGGTGAGGAATGAGACAGAATGTAGAGATCTCTTCCAGGGGAAAATTTAGCAGAGAAAACATTTCAAAAAGATAACATGGTTGAGGGAGCAGTGTAAGGATCACTGTCTAGAGAAAGGGACTGAAGGCAGAGAAATGTCATTCTTTCATTCTAGGCAAAACCAGGCAACTATTGTCACAACTCAGTGGAGACAGGAAATATTTTACAAAGAAAAGGAATATGCATGCTTCTGTATCCATGGGGCTGGTTTGAATTTGGTGGATGCCAATAATTTTCAAAAACTGTGATCATTCTCTACCAAAAGATAAAACTCTCAAGTTAAAAAAGGGCACAGCTCTTCTCAGGACACAGATGAATGTCAGTAAATAACTTATCTTTATTCTGCTTCAGTTTTTGTCTAAATTGGGGTCAATGGTATCCTCCAACCTTTATGAGTGCAGAAGGCTTAATCAAAACAGTAAAGCCTATCTGATAAAGCCATCTGTGTTAAACCTGTAGTCTAATAAAATTTATTAAGTTGCTGAAATAAGGAAAACCACACACCAGAGGAACTGGAGGAGTTTAACTCAAACAAAAGGGAAGGGGGAAAACAAGAAGTGGTCATAGCATAGAACTTGGTGGAGTGTAGATCAGAATTAAACAGGCTCAAGCCTGAGCTATGAAGTTGACTCCAAGGTCATGTGTTCTGGAAAACTATTAATATAAAGTTAAATGTGGAATGTTACATTTGAAAATACCTTATTTGAAGCAGTATGTCTGGGTTGGCAAAAGTGTCAGAATGATCCCCAGGACTCAGCTCTGCCAGGCAGACATACGATATTCTATGATTACTGATATGATTTCACACAACAAAGCTTCTGAAAGTTTGTTTTTGGAACACGGTTTCTTAGCCTGTGTCCTTTCATTAATCAACAAAAGCAGTTTTTACAGCTTCATAAGGGGCATCTCTATCTGTTGAAATTCTGTTTAATTTTGACATTCAGCTTGAAGGCTACCCCCCTGAAGTGTTATTCAGTTTCTCTTTGGTTGAAACAAAGGACTTTTAAAAGCAATAACTATACTATGAACATGATACGCTGTACTCATGTACCAGACTCCGTGAGGGGAAACATTTATTTATCCGTCATCTCATTTGATCTTCCGGAGAAGGCAATGGCACCACACTCCAGTACTCTTGTCTGGAAAAGCCCATGGCCGGAGGAGCCGGGTGGGCTGCCGTCTATGGGGTCGCACAGAGTCGAACACGACTAAAGCGACTTAGCAGCAGCAGCAACATTTGATCTTCATAACTCTTGAGATATGAGAAAACTGTTAGAAATTAACATGTCTATGGAATTTCCTTTTTCTATTACTGCGTTTACTTTTTTTTTTTTTGCGTTTACTTTCATTCTGCCTTATGATTCAGCACGTTAAAATTTTTTCCCCTAGCGTTTGAGGTATCAACACTCGTTTCTTTTCTATGACCACCACAGGCTTCCTATGTGGTAAATTCTCCACGAATAGGGAACTGAGTCTCATACGGGACTTGTAACTTGCTTCCGTGACAACTAGTAAACTGGAAAGAGCGCGTTCCTTCTTTCTGTCATCCCAAGTTTCGGGGGCATCGCGGGGTCAGCCCAGGGGCCGAGTGTTTGGCAGGGTTTGGGCGAGCTGACCACACCTCCGGCTACCCAGACTCTTGAGTTGATTGATACTCATCGCTGAGATTCAGCTGCCGCAGCTCCCGCCCCCGGGGACGGGACTTCCTGTCTTCCTAAAGGAGCACTTCCGACCAGAGCCGGAAGTTGTCTTGGGGCAAAGCGCGTGCCCAGGGCTGTCGCTCAGACCACCCTGGCTGGCTGCAGGCAGGTGAGCTTGGGGTGAGTCTGGGTAGCTGAGGAACCGTGCCTTGCTAGCTGGCTTGTGACCAGTGCAACCCTGCAGGGGCCTCGGCATTTTTGCCCTTTCTTAGAAACTTCCCAGATTGCCGGGCGTGGTCTGCTTCCTGAGGCTTTGACCTAATCCATCTGCACTTAGTCTTTGACCGAATGCCCCTGCATTCGCGGGGCCGGGCGGGGTCTCGGGCCTGGGCCACCTGCGGGCGAGCGGGGCACACTGCATTGCGCTCCACCGAAAAGCCTGTTGACTTCTCGCTTGGAAATAGGTGAAAATGGTACAAGCGACCCACGACTTGGTGTCAGGTTAGAGAAGCAACTCTGACCTTTTAAATGCTTTAACATTTATGATGTAGGAAAAATAATGTTCAGTGGGTTGAGAACGTATTTACAAGTTTTACCTAGTGTTCACTACTGACAAGAGGACTGTTCTAGGTTGTGGGTAGATCCAAATGAGGCTGTGGTATCCCTGTCCCTAAAGAAACTACAGTCCCGTTATGAAAACAGGACTCACAAATGCCAAACCGTTGCAGAAAGAGTAGACAGATTAACAGTACAGACTGCGCTTTTGTCTCGCGTTAATATAGCCATGAGGACTGTTGTTTGTTATTTGTCTCAGCTTTTTTCATCTTTTTTAGTTTTAACCTTTTTGTATACTTTTATAATAAANAAAACAGGACTCACAAATGCCAAACCGTTGCAGAAAGAGTAGACAGATTAACAGTACAGACTGCGCTTTTGTCTCGCGTTAATATAGCCATGAGGACTGTTGTTTGTTATTTGTCTCAGCTTTTTTCATCTTTTTTAGTTTTAACCTTTTTGTATACTTTTATAATAAAATAGCATATTGCTGGGTATTTTTTTTTTTTTTTTAATCTAAGTGGACAGCCTGTGCCTTTTGACTGGCAGCCTTACTGTACTTACATTCAAAGTCATTTCTGAGGTATTTGTTCAAGCCACAACCTTTTGAGTCATCCTTGACTCGTCTCTTTCTCGCACACATTTAATCTATCAGCAGCAAATCCAAGAACTCAGCCTTCAGAATCTATCCAGAGGCCCAAGCCCTTCTCCCCTTATTGAAATTGCAGCTATCTTTCACCTGGATTTCCTCAGTAGGCACCTAACCAGTCTGCTTTTTCTTATTTCAGCCTTTCCATCATGTCTAAAATGATTCTTTTTTTTTTTTTTTAAAATCAGATTATCTCCCTCTCAAGAAACTCTCCATGGACTTCCCATTTCACTCAGACTGAAAGCCAGATTCTTTAGAATGACCCTCAAGGTGCTTTCTGATCCCGCCCTTGCTCTATCTCTGATCTAATCTCCAGCTCCTCTCCCCGTTTCCTCTGGGGCCTCAGGCACATCCTAACCTCAAGATATTCACACTTGCAGTTCCTTTGTCTGAATGTCCACACGGCTTAATCCCTTACCTCCTTCATATGTTTTTTTTAACTTTACCTTTTCAATGAGGACTTCCCTGGCTTAGCCTTCCCTTACATTTCTATTGTACTCATCCTCCTCCTTTATTTCTCTGGCTCAGCAATGTTTACCCCACAACCACAGAATCTTATTTATGAGAGCTGGTGTTTTTCTGTATTTTGTTTACAGCTGTATCCCTAGTGCCTAAAACAATACCTGGCTTTTAGTGGGCTGTTTATAATTGTTGAAAAACCTTTTTTTGCCATTTTATAATTTGTACTTTCTGCGCTTTTTCTTTCTCTTACCTTGCCTTTTTTTGAATTGAGGTTTTGTTTTATCTTCTCTTTCTCCTTCTACTTGTTTGAAGATATGTTATTCTATATACTTTATTTCTGTTCTTATAGTGGTTAATTTTAATTTTATTGTGGTTTAAAATTAATGTAGTTAATTTTACTGTGCATAATTGAAACTAATCAGAAAGCTTTGCAAAACCATATTGTTTTTACCTGTAAGTTACTGGTTTTTTAACAGGCTTCCTGGATCATCTCAGTATTTATTTTTGTAAGATGTAAATGTTCAATAAAACTAGTAGTTGTTACTATTTTCTGGTAGTCTTCATTTTTTTCCTTTTTGGTTTATTACAAGTAAATTTGTCATATACATTAATAAAATATTTACTGTATACTTAGCACTCAAAGTTTTGTTTTTAAATATGCAATACTTTTCCTCCCTTACCTTTTTGTTCTGAAATGTGCAAAAGAAATATGGTAGATGTTATTATGAAATGAATATTGCCCAGAAAGTAGGTAGAGACTACCAGAAAGGGAATTTTAACAGTTTGCTGGTTATTAGGAGCAGATGGAATGATTTTGTGGAAGGGTTATATGGGAAGATTTGGTGGTATTTGAAAGTATGTGGAGAAAAGGCACAACCTGGTTCATTCATTTTATTAGTTCTGTTTCATGTAGTTGTATAGCTGTGTCTTAAAAATTGTAAGCTTGGTGTGGATTTAAGTCATTGGTGTTTGAGAGAGAAAACATGTCTACAGCCTCTTCAGAAAACAAAACTTTTTGGAGGCACTACTTAAAATGATGTGAGACAATTCAGTGTGTGAGGGCCAAGGAATACTGTGAGGATGTAGAACTTTGACATGGTCTTTGACATCAGGTATGATGTGCATAGAGGACAGCAGGACATTATGCTAAGTGAAGTAAGCTGGTCACCAAAAGATAACTGTATGCTTTGACTTCTCTGACATATTTAGAGTAGGCAAGTTAATAGAAATGGAAGGTGGGAGCTGGGGAGAGGAGGTTATGGGAGTTATTTAATGGATATAGATTTTCAGTTTTGCAAGACAAAAAAATTTTGGTGATTGGTTGCACAGCGGTGGGTGAATGTATGTAATGCCACTGAACTGTGCACTTAGAAATGGTTAAGGTAATAAATTTTATGGTATGTGTATTTTACAACAATTAAATTTCTTTTTAAAAAGGATCACAGGTGGCTTTCTTTAACATTGAGCTATTAAAATTCAGAAGTTTTTACATTTTAGGTGGTCCTTTTTGCCCATACTATTCAAAGGTGTATTCCCACTTTCTGTAGTTTCCCAACCTGAATCTCCAATCAGTGAAACCCTGTTAGGTTTCACCACCTGTAAAGCTTGTTCTCTTAATTTCTGCTGCATATTTCCATCAGCTTAATCAGAATGGTTTCCACATGGAGTCTGCCTCACTCTTAACCCTCCTGCTTCTTCACAGTTACTGAATTTGATCCTTACATTACTAATTCTAGGTCTTAATTGTTTGCTGTTAGTTATCTCTCCTAATTAAACTCTTAAATTCCTTACAAGAGACTGTCTTCTACTTGCTTATAATCCCGGTGACAGAAAGGTTAATGAGTGTCAGAATTCATAGCTTGTAAGTGCCTAGCCAGGATTACTACCTACAGCTCCTGAATCTCAGTGAAGCATGTTTCCTGTTCATGTTGTTTTCTACTTGATAAATGTCAGTGTGTGAATGAATCTTCAGACCTCATGCTAAATTATTTTAATACAATTTTGAACAAGTAGCAGGAAAGATAAAGCAAAATACGTTTAGAAAGATAACAATACATATTGAAAAGCTTTTTTCTAAAATTAATTCACAAAGTGCCAGTGTTCTCACTTTTTCTGTTGGGCATCAAACATCTTTTTGGATCCCTTGGTGGCTAAACAAGGTAGGAGATGAGGTAACTGAATCAGTACCTACGGGTGGAATAGGTTCACTGGAATTAGACTTCCCTGTGTCAACTACTGTTATTCTTTTTTTTAATTAAATTTTTATTTTATGTAAGTTTATTTGATTTACAGTGTTGCATTAGTTTCAGGTGTATAGCACCTGATTCAGTTATACATATGTCCTTTTTCAGATTCTTTCTCTCTCCCCCTTCCTTTCCCCTCTTGTAAGCATAAGTTTATTTTCAGAGTCTGGAGTTCTGTTTTTGTTTTGTAAATAAGTTCATTTGTATCATTTTATTTTTAGATTCCACATAGGATATAGGATATAGTATTTCTGTCTGACTTAGTTCACTTAGTATGATGATATAGACTGGTTCCAAATACGAAAAGGAGTACATCAAGGCTGTATATTGTCCCCCTGTTTATTTAACTTATATGCAGAGTACATCATGAGAAACGCTGGGCTGGAAGACGCACAAGCTGGCATCAAGATTGCCGGAAGAAATATCAGTAACCTCAGATATGCAGATGACACCAACCTTATGGCAGAAAGTGAAGAGGAACTAAAAAGCCTCTTGATGAAAGTGAAAGAGGAGAGTGAAAAAGTTGGCTTAAAGCTCAACACTCAGAAAAAGAAGATCATGGCATCTGGTCCCATCACTTCATGGGAAATAGATGGGGAAACAGTGGAAACAGTGTCATTCTTTATTTTGGGGGAGCTCCAAAATCACTGCAGGTGGTGATTGCAGCCATGAAATTAAAAGACACTTAATCCTTGGAAGGAAAGTTATGATGAACCTAGATAGCATATTCAAAAGCAGAGACATTATTTTGCCAACAAAGGTCTGTCTAGTCAAGGCTATGGTTTTTCCAGTAGTCATGTATGGATGTGAAAGTTGGACTGTGAATAAAGCTGAGCGCCGAAGAATTGATGCTTTTGAAGTGTGGTGTTGGAGAAGACTCTTGAGAGTCCCTTGGACTGCAAGGAGATCAGCCCTGGGATTTCTTTGGAAGGAATGATGCTAAAGCTGAAAATCCAGTACTTTGGCCACCTCATGCGAAGAGTTGACTCATTGGAAAAGACTCTGATGCTGGGAGGGATTGGGGGCAGGAGGAGAAGGGGACGACAGAGTATGAGATGGCTGGATTGCATCACTGACTCGATGGACATGAGTCTTCAGTGAACTCCGGGATTTGGTGTTGGACAGGGAGGCCTGGCGTGCTGCAGTTCATGGGGTTGCAAAGAGTCGGACACGACTGAGCGACTGAACTGAACTGATGATGATATATAGGTTTATCCATGTTGCTGCAAGTGGCGTTGTTTCATCCTTTCTTATGGCTGAATAATATTCCATTGCCTATATGTACCACGTCTTATTTATCCATTCCTCTGTTAGTGCTCATTTAGCTTGCTTCCATGTCTCAACTGTAGTGGTTGGATGGCATAGCCAGCTTAATGGCTATGAGTTTGAGCAAGCTCTGGGAGTTGGTGATGAACAGGGAAGCCTGGCATGCTGCAGTCCATGGGGTCACAAACAGTTGGACCCGACTGAGCAACTGAACTGAAATAGTGCTGCTATGAATATTGTGTGCATATATCTTTTCAAATTATAGTTTTTTCCATATACATGGGCTTCCCAGGAGGCTCAGTGGTGAAAAATCTGCCGCCAGTGCAGGAGACACAGGAGACACAGGTTCAATGCCTGGATCAGGAAAGCCCCCTGGAGGAGGAAGTGACAACCCTTTCCAGTATTCTTGTTTGGGAAATACCATGGACAGAGGAGCCTGGTGGGCTATACAGTCCATAGGGTCGCAAAGAGACACGACTGAGCACAGCCAGATACATTCCAGGAGTGGGATTGCTGGATCATACGATAGGCCTATTTTTAGTTTTTTAAAGGAGACTCCATACTGTTCTCTATAATTGTACCAATTTACATTCCCAACAGCAGTGTCGGGAGGTTCCCTTTTCTCCACACCCTCTCTAGCATTTACTGTTTGTAGACTTTATATATATATATATATATATTCATTTTTGGCTGTGCTGAGTCTTTGCTGCTGCCTGTGGGCTTTCTCCAGTTGCAGTGTCTGGACCTCACTGCGGTGGCTTTTCCTGTTGCAGAGCATGGCCTCTAGGGTGTGTGGGCTTCATTAGTTGCAGCACGTGGGCTTAGCAGTTGTGGCACATAGACTTAGTTGCTCTGCTGCATGTGGGGTCTTCCCAGACCAGGGGTCTAACCCATGTCACCTGCCTTGACAGGCCCATTCTTAAGCACTGGACCACCTGGGAAGTCCCTGTTTGTAGACTCTTTGATGGGCATGCTGATAGCTGTGAGGTGATACCTCATAATTTTGATTTGCAGTTCTCTAATAATTAGAGACGTTGAGCCTCTTTTCATGTGCTTTTTGGCCATATATGTGTTTTTGGAGAAATGTCTGTTGAGATCTTCTGCCAATTTTTTGATTGGACTTTTTTTTTTTTTTAATACATAAAGCTACACGAACTGTTTGTATATTTTGGAGATTAATCCCTTGTCCATTGTCTCATTAGCAAATATTTTGTCCCATTTTGTGGGTTGTCTTTTCGTTTTGTTTATGATTTCTTTTGCTCTGCCAAAGCTTTTTTTTTTTTAATTTTTGGCTCTGCTGAGTCTTTGTTGCTGAATGGGCCTTTCTTTAGCTGTGGTGACAGGGCCTCTCTCTAGTTGTGGCGCACAGGCTTCTCATTGCAGTGGTCTCTGTGGTGGTGTGCTGGCCCAGTTGTTGTGATACATGGACTAAGTTGCACTGCAGCGTGTGGGGTCTTCCTGGACCCAGGATCAAACCCTGCATTGGCAGGTGGGTTCTTCACCGCTGAGCCATCAGGGAAACCTCTGTTACTGGACTTTCTGTCCGGGTCTGTTCTGTATTGCTGTTTTTATGCCAGGGCCATCCGTACTCTTTTAATTGCTATAGCATTTTCTAAACTCAGGGAGCCGGATTCTTCCACCTTTGTTTCTCTTTCTCAGGATCATTTTAGCTATTACTGCTCTTTTGTGTTTCCATACAGATTTCAAAAATTTTTGTCCTAGCTCTGTGAAAGATGTCATTGGTAATTTGATGGGGCTTGCATTGAGTGTGAGGATTGCCTTGGGTAGTACAGTCATTTTAACTGAATTGATTCTTCAATCCAAGAACATGGTATATTTTTCTGTGTCATCTTTAGTTTTTTCTTTTTCGACCGTCCCCCCCCCCCCCCCCCCCCCCCCCCCCCCCCCCCCCCCTTTTTTCTTC